>JALPQD010000870.1:214165-314082 GCA_023101885.1 Typhlomys cinereus
TAACGCGACACCCTTGACCTATGGGGCCTGACTGGACCCCAGGTTTGGAGTATGCATGGTTCACAGTGGGTCATCTAACTGATGGCAATACACTTCTGGATTCTCAAAGGAAGACTAAGCAACCTTACTATTAAAGGAATAGAAGGATGCTTTATAGAAGTTATTCTTTTAATAATTATATTGCTTAAGTTTTTCTTCAGTGCATACCTCAGGCTCCATCGACAGAACCAGCTATAGCTTATGGGCCTTGAGTATTCAGTCAAGGCCCCCCCTTAGGATGTGGTTTTAAGCTTAGTAGTAGAGACTACATGAGCCGCATGCATCTTCCCAAGTTAGAACCTGTGCCCTGCCTGGTGCCTTGTCGACCTGCCTGACGGGTATCAAACCTGGAGAGGACAACAGCCCAAGCTCATGCTGGGACTTATGGGGTGTTGGGATTCCTATAGTTAATTGTTAAAATATGTTCCTTGCTAAAATCAATAGGAGAAACTTCTGCCTCTGTATTTTAAAGAAAAGCAGTCTCTGTTAAATGTGGGCTCAGCCCCCTAGCTATCTTGTGAGCATTATAGATTGATAAGTTTTTAAATACTGAGAGATGTTTCTGTTAAGTGCCTTTGCCCTGAAGCAATGGGTTAGGTTCTTGAAAAAAGGGTCCACCCTGAAGGTGACTTTGCTGATTATTTATTGTGATGGGACATTCTTTACCCCAAATTTTCGTTATAAAGTTGTCCTGAAAGTTTCAATAAACGGTTCAGGATACACTCGGGCGAGAGGGAGCCGCGTGTGTTCTGTTCTCCACCCGTCCTGGGGAGCCCTGGTCTTGAGGCCGCGACTCTGGTCTGCGGCACATTTATCCATGAAATGTTTTTGGTTCATTAGCCAATAACCAAATGAAAAGTGTGTTGGAGGGGTGATATGAATTTTCTCTTCTTTATGATGAGGGCTCATTCGTGGCTGGTTTTGGCCTTTTTGAGGAGATGAGGATGTGTGTAAAGCTTTTTAATTTCTCCTGTCTGCCCAACAGACGTGATTCATTGGCACATGATGGATCAAGATATAATTTGTGTTAATAAGTCAACAGTCCAAAGGAGGGGCTACACTGAAGGTATAGAGGGTCAAAGGACTTCTGTGTGATTTAAAATAAGTTGGCCATCAGGTTGGGGAGGAGTGTCAGTGTTAAAGCCTTTGCCTCACAGCAAAGGAATCTGAGTTTGAATCCCCAGATCCCATGTAAAAATGTTGGGCAAGTGTGGTGGCTAGTCTGTAAAATCAGTCCTGGAAGTGAGCCTGGGAATCCCCAGAGCAAGCTGACTAGACAGACCAGCCCTAATGACCTGTTCTGGATTCATTAGAGAGCCAGGTTTATAGCATAGATGACACAGCATGGAGGATGATTCCTGATTCACCCTTGGATGTCAATAGACACACATACTAAAGTGCACCTGTGTATAGACCCAACAACATGTGCCACATGCAGACACATACACACACACACCCATACTCTCCTACCTAATAGCAAAAAATAATTGGTGTTCACACAAACTAGGTTGTAGATGTTTAATGGAGTCTGCGGAAAAAGCAGGAAGAAAGCAACTTGTGAACTAACAAGGACAACAACAATAGAAGTGGTTATTAAAAACCCAGCTCAGACCTAAGAAAACTTACAAATTGACACTCAAGATGCTGGTATATCAAGACCCTGGACACCAAATGCCAGTGGATGAGCGCTTTAAGTAGGCGCTGGCAGAGTGTATTTCACAAGCAAACACCAGATCCCAATCATCCCACTGTGGATAAGAGACCCATTGCCGGTGGACCACTAGGGCTCAGTGAGCAGGGAGGTTGCCTGCATGCAGAAGCCCGGGTTCAACCCTGAGGATACCAGGTGCAGTGGTGCGTGTGTAAATTCCAACACCAGGGACCAGGACTAGGAGGGATCAGAAGTTAACCATCATCCATGGCGCAGAGAAGTTATTTCAGCCAGGGATATGCGAGACCCCCATCTCAAATAAAAGGGAATTAAGTAACTCACTCTCTAGATTCATGAAAGAAGAAGTCATAGGAGAGTTAACAACGTTTTTTTTTTTGACAAAAAACACAAATGATGGAATGCAAGAAGACCGATTGGGGGTCGGGGAGCCTGGGGTATGTGTATTTAAAAGGGTTCACCTGTGGGAGATGTAAGCAAATGATTACAACAGTCTCTAGCAGCTGGGCAGGCTAACTACTATGCCACACCTCTTGGGAAATGCCAGGCATGTGTTGGCGGCCAGCCTGTAATTCCAGCCGAGATCACGGAGCAGATGGCGTCACAGAGACCTGGATTTTAGCACTTCAGGCCTCCAAATCGCAGTGTCACAGGGATCCGGGAAGCCTGCTGCCTTGTGGCTTCTGACTTATTCCCTAAGCCAGGACTCGGAGATACAGAGGAGGATTTGAAACAAAGCGTCAAGGATTGAGATAGGTCTAGGCACATCTTCTGCTCTGCGTGGATTCTACTTTAAAGTTTTACTTTGCGGTAAGTCTTTATGAAAGCAACAGGCAATGAATGCAGACAAATGCACTGAGAAAATTCTTAAGCTATGATTCCGTCCCTCTGTCCAATGGTTGTCCAAACATCCTCCTCCAGACACAGTGGTACATTCTTGGAACTCCAGGATTTGGCAGGGAGGCAGGAAGATCCTGAGTTCAAGGCTAGAGTAATCTGTGTAACAAAACTTGATATCAAGGAACCAAGGTGGGATGAAGGAGAAAGAACGGGAACCTATGGATACTCGATATCTGAGAGATACACTGAGAGTTCATGTAATGATTGACAAAGGTGCGCCGCTACCAGTCCCAGGGAGCTAGCACATTGGCCTATTCTCCACTGTTAAACATGGTAAAATTTTAAATAAGACTCTTGTGTGAGAGCTGAGAATAATGAACCCAGGCCCATGTCACATACATGAAGACCTTCAGCCTGGTTCAAACAATTTTAAAATTTATAAATATATATTCATATTTAATATTTTATTGTTGCATATAGAAATGTAGTGAATTTATGATATTTTTCACTCCTTAACCCCCTATCCCATCCCCCCTCCTCTTCCCTTAACATCCCTTCATCTCCCCTGCCTGACTCCTTCCTATTGTCAAGTCTTTTCACTTGTGTGGCCCACTGTGTTTCATGTGGTTTGTCTTCGGTGGCATGTGCCTGATATGATTCATGCTCCAGCAAGTATCATAGACAGTGGGTACCATTGAGGAAAGCATCCTCCTTTTCTTTCCCATCAGCTTTAGTCTCACCATTCTCTCGGGGAGACATGTTGCTTCATGAGTTCTTTCCCTTCCCATGGTGAGATGTTGATAGGACAGTTCCCATGCAGTTCTGAAGAGAGTGTACATATCATCTGCCATGAAATCATGGCTACCATGGCTCTGTCAGGTACCAGAGATAGGTCTGGCCCACGACTGTCCCACTTGAGGCTCTTCCATTCTTATCACCCTTCTTCCACGATGTTCCCTGAGCCTTGAAGTGTGTGTGTGTGGGGGGATGGGTGTCGGTGATTTAAATGTCCTGTTTTGGGCCAAGCAGTCCACAGTTCCTCATTTTCAGCACGTGAGTCAGCTGTATTATCCTATAGGAAACACCTTCCCTTGCAGAAAGAGGGGTCCAAGCTGAGTGCTAATTGCTCCTGTACTTTGTGATTGTAATAGCCAGTATTGGAAAGGCAGTTTTATGCAGTGTCTTTATAGCTAAATCTTCATAGCCTCTTCCCCTGCTAACTCTGTCCTCTCCTTTCTTAAGTTCTTATTCTAGATTATGTAACAGGAAGGTGTTGCCTTCTGCCCAAAGGTCTTAAATCTGATCAGAAAGTTGTTAGTCGTCCCCCTTGATATTCATGCCACTATTACGCTGATGTATATGTGCGTATGTGTAAATATATATATATATAACTACATGTATGTATAAATATATTTTCAAGTATGTATGAATAGATGAATGTACATATATATGAATGTGTGTGTGTGTGTGTATACATATCTGCTCCTCCCTCTTGAATAGTATCAACAAAGGCTACCAGACTCTTGACACACTTCATCTTCCTCTCTTGACCATAGAATCCCATTCGTTGTATAGAGGATTGCCGTAACATTCACATGTGTCTTGCACAATTTGTATTGTACAATGACAACTTCCAAGAAAAATACCTGTGTGCAGAGAAAGATTCTGTTGCACAGGACTCATTGTATGCATAACATAGTGCCAGGGTAGATTCTGAAAAATCCTTATCAAAGGGCATATGGTGAGAGTTCATGCTTAAAGAATGATTAATCATTTGGTGTATCAGTTACTCTTTTTGGTTGCTGTGAGAGAACACCCAAAGTCAGGCAACTTGAAGGAAAAAGGGAGATGCATTCAGCCTATGGTTCCAGAGAAGAGATAAGTGTTTCATGGTGTTGATGGCATGGCTGGTAGCAGAAGCTGGAGGAGGCTTAGGTCACATCCATCCAGGAGGCTGAGAGCTGCTAGAGCACCCGTTGCAAGAGCAGACCTCTTCTGGAAGTAGAATGGGACTAATCCAAGGCCCACCCCTGTGACCGTCTTTTCCACAAGGCTCCATGTCCTTCCCAAACACATGAGACTGGGGGACATTTCAAACCATGACAGTTGGTTACGGTAAAAATGGTCAGATTATTTTACAAGTATCTGTCTTTGTGTCATAACGTTATCACTGTAATAAATACCTGACCCCAAGAGTGTTGAGGACCAAGGGGGTTTCTCTTTGTTTTCATAATTCAGGTTACACTCTTGTGCGGTCTACCTGCATGTTGCTAAGTAATTCATGGCCAAAGAACTTAGGGGAACAAGGGGGTTTTACTCTTGCTCTTTGCTTCTCACCACAGTTCTTAGTCCAGCTTGGCAGGAGAGCTCACACCAACACCAGGAGCTGAGGGAATTGGCTGTGCTGTATCCACCATGACCGCTGATATAGGCACAATCCTTGATCACTAGTCAGCCAGTCAGCCACAGTCTGCTGTAGAATGCCAACTTACTGAACCAACTCCCTCCACCCTGTCCACCTGAACAGGGAAGGGACCCACCCACTATGGGCTCATCTTTCCTCATCAGTTAGACAAGCTCCAGGCTTGTTCAAGCCTTGCCTTAACTACCAATTCTTCACAGATGTGCCCAGACTTCCAAGGTGACATCTGTTTAGGGTGGGGGAAGGAAGAGGGGGTAAGGGGAGAGGGGAGGGGAAGACTGGCCACATCACATCCACAACAATGGAAGATGCAAGAGTCACATATTTGCTTTTTAATTTGCCCTTTTGTCAAAATGCCAACTAGCTTTCTCTGTCTTTACCTGCCCAAGGAATAGTCTCACTCACTATGGGCAGGTCCCCCCACATCGATTATGCAGTCAATACACTTTCCCACAGGCTTGCTCAGAGGACTGTCTTATTGGTGTCCCTAGAGACTCACCTCACAAGTGTGGAGTTGATAACTGAGACTTATTGTATTAGTAGCAGGTCACAGTGGCTATCAAATATGACTTTATTGACAACCTCAATGTATTTTCAGAATCAATTTGCAAAGTCATCAGTGCAATACTTTTTCTAGAAAACAAAAAAGGAATTTAGATTGAGAGAACTATGATGTGACACCTGGCAAGTCACTAAGCAGAGGACCTAGACAGTCAGCTCAAAGCCTTTGCCTCACAAGCCAGAGGACCTAAGTTCAGGCCTAGGTAGATATGACAGCAGCCAGCAATTCAGGCCCAGGAAGGTAGAGTCAGTAAGGAGATAGAACAATCCAGAATGATTCCAGATATCACCCTTGGGACTCCACAGGCATACACGGTGTCCTCTGAAACACACACACACACACACACACACACACACACACACACACACACACATGCATGCATGTAGGCATGCATGTATGTATGCACATATGTTAAAAAGAGAGAGAGAGAGAATCAGTGCTTGAGAGAACTTTTATGTGGTAAGTAATACACCTGACAGGTCACTCAGCAGAGAAATAGTTGTGTTTTCTCAAACAAGAGCCACAAAGCTCAGTTTTCTAAACATTTAAATTTTCTTATGTTATAGCTAAAGTCATCAGTCTCACATAACTTGACTGGGCAGTTTATCTGAAATTAAAATTCGCTAGTGATTGTACAAATAAAAGGAAAAATAAATCTTAGAAACACAGCAAAGATTTCTTAAGACAAAAGAAGATTCCCATAACTATTCGTGGTTTCTGTAGAGAAACAGAATCAGTAGAATGAATATGTAGAGCCAACTTGGGTTTCTGGGATTGCTTACGTGATATGGGCCAGGTGGGCCAACAGTGGGGCTCCGGATACACTGAGGTGCTATGAGGTGTTGAGTTGAGCCCATGAAACGCATGTTTTGGTAGAGCCAATTAGCTGCTAAAAGGTATGTGTGGGGGGAGGTGTACAGAGGAGGTGGGGGGAAAGGGGGTCCAGAGAGGCAGTAGTCTTCAGTTTATACTGGGACATCTAAGAAGCAAGGCTAAGATGACCTTGGGTGGGTGAAGGGAGACAGGCACAAAGCAAGAACCTTCCTTTGAACCTCCTTATATCTGAGCCACCCACTCTAAAAGAGATTGTCTCCCACCCACTCGGATTAATCGGATTTCCCAGAGCCATGATTCTTACTTGATTTCCAGATCTGATCAAAGCGACCAATAAGCTTGTCCTGACAGTTCACGTATTGACTATTTCTTTTCTTGTTCTGTGGTTGATATATTAGTTTGAAATAGCAGTCATATGACCCGAACAGTTTTATGCTGTCAATTATTCTCCTTAACTGTATGTGTAGCCAATCCTGTGTTGCTTGGTGTAAGTGAGCATTGGGCAGAAGTAAAAGATAATCCTAAACTGTAATCCCCAAGCCATGTGTTCTCTTGAAAGCTCCTATTTCTGGTCCTTGATGGCAGGAGAGATGGTTTAATGAATAAAGTGCTTCACTACAAACATGAAGACTTGTTGATCATTTTGACAGGAAAACACAGTAACAAAACAAAACAAAATAATGTAAACCCCGTCATCCTAAACAGACTGTGTAAATGTAGATATGCATGTGGTCATAAGGAACTTAAAGTGAAAGCTCTTTATTTCTATATAATATATGTATGTATATATGTGCACGCACATTTTTATAAATTTGCATGTAATTGCATTGATTTAAAAGTCCTGTAATAAGTTAAAAGAAAATGGACCAGGTAAGTGTAGTAGTGAATGTGATTCTGTTCTTCTGTAGGCATACTTCAGTTCAATGGATTTGCTAACTACTGTTACACTAGTGCATAAAGGGTAGTGGTTAAAGGACATGAATTTTAGCTCGGTTTCCTAGGGTCATTTAAAGGATGCACAAGAATCTCAGAAGCCATTGTTTCTCCTGACTCCTCACTCCTGGAGTAAACTAGAAGGCATCTCAAGGAAGGTAAGTTTCTAGAGCTTCACTTTGGCTCAGTCATAAAGCTTTAGCTTCTCGCTTCAAACAGTAGTTTGTCAGAGAGAAAACTGGGATCAGGCCTAGTACAGAAACATGGGCACCTACTCAAATTACATGCAGCACATGAAGAAATAATTTTGTGAGGTTTTTTTCCCTCTAGGTATTTTTGCCACATACTACTTGATAATTTTTAATAGACAGTCATAGTTCCAAAGACAAAACAGAAAACTTCTTGAGTTTTGTTCATTGTACGGAATCCCAAAAGGTAACTTCTCAACTTCTGGTAGGGGTGGGTTGCGTTTGACTGGTAGCTTTGAAGTTTTCACTCTGATGCTCACTGGGCCCCCCTGGTTTGGACTTGTGATACCACACTGCTGGCCTGGAAGAAAAAGAGAAGATGAGAAAAAAAACCTCACCAACCCCATCATTGAACCCACTCGACAGTGTCGAACCCTTTTCTCAAAGCACTAATGGGGAACGAAGTCTTGAATGTCAGCTTGTGGTGGACACTCAAGGTCTAAACTTATCAGGTGACTTAATGTGTGTGGATTTTAAGAGAAGTGGCAGGTCACTTGGTAGAGAAAAGCAAGCTGAGCCCTCCCCAGATGGGTGAGAGGGTCTTGTGTTGAGGGGTGTCCAGTGTCCTTGGTGTGCTCTTGAAAGAGAGGGATTCAGACTGGTCACTTTCTCCTCCCTGTGGCATCCCCTGCTCTGTGCCTCGGCCAGGCTGGACAGGTTCAGGAAAGGACCTGCTTTTCTTGGCAGCTGGTCTTACCCAGCAGCCATCTGTTACAGGTAGATGTATAATGTACAGGTTGATACTGCTGTGCTACTGTAGAGGACCCTGTGCAGAGCTGTGAGGGCCCCATGAGCGCTCCATTGTGAGCATATCCATCGTCTTATGTGCCAGGGGTGTGATTTGCAGGGAGTTGCTGGTTCCTTCCCTACGTGACAGTGGTGCGCCCCTTTCCTGCAAGCTAGGGGCGTGGTTTGCATTGTGCTTTGAGCCCCTTCCTACATGCCAGGGGCGTGGTTTGCATGGAATGGCGCGCCCCTTCCCTATTAAATCACGGGTGTGATTTGCACGGAGCTCTGTGCCCCCATCCTACATGCCAGCGACGTGATTTGCACGGAGCTGTGTGCCCCCTTCCTATATGCCAGGGGCGTGGTTTGCACGGAATGGCGCGCCCCCTTCCCTATTAAACCACTGGTGTGATTTGTACGGAGCTCTGTGCCCCCATCCTACATTCCAGCGACGTGATTTGCACAGAGCTATGTGCCCCCTTCCTACATGCCAGGCGTGGTTTGCACGGAATGGCGCGCCCCCTTCCCTATTATACCACGGGGGTGATTTGAACGGAGCTCTGTGCCCCCATCCTACATGCCAGTGACGTGATTTGCGCAGAGCTGCGTAACCCCTTCCTACGTGCCAGGGGCGTGGTTTGCATGGAACGGCGCGCCCCCTTCCCTATTAAACCACGGGGGTGATTTCCATGGAGCTCTGTACCTCCATCCTACATGCCAGCGACGTGATTTGCATGGAGCTACGTGGCCCCTTCCTACATGCCAGGGGCGTGGTTTGCACAGAGCTGCAAGCTTCCCTGCGAGCCAGGGAGCTGCACTTGATCATGAGCCGCGGAATATTTCTCCAGTCTCCTGCAATGCGTCTGCATTCGCTGAGCGCTGAGTGAGTGGCAGCATAGCACTCTTAGTCTCCGCAACTTTGTTTCTGGGTGGAGCTCTGAGTGGGGTTCTTTGTGGATAAAGTTGATTATTTATTATTATTAATATTATTACTGCATGCTTCTGTCGCACGCGTGTGGGGGGTATCACAGGGCACTGTGTATGCCTGTAGAGGAAGACTTCAAGAATCATCCTGAATTGCTTCTACATCTTTTTTTCTTCCTTCTGGTGTTTCACGGGCTCTGTTTTTCTGGGCCACAAATACAGGCTGTTGCCATTTTTGCCTGGTGTTTTTATTTGGGATCTGGGATCACAACTCAGGTCCTTCTGCTTGCAAGGCAGAGGCTAAAACCCGGGATCATCTCTGCAGCTCCACACCCTCCTTTTCAAGCCCTTAAAGCATAGTTTTGAAAAGCGAAGCATCTGCTCTTCCGAGTTCTAGCTTTACCAAGCTTTACCACACAGCAGCATTCCCTGCCAGCCCAGATACTCAGCAAGCTCTGGACAAGAATGAGAATTTTCCTCCAAATCAACATGGGCAGCACCTTAGGAATTACATCCATGTTTGACCTTCTGAATGCCACATGCATGCATATACATCCACATGCAGTCATGTACACATGTGCACATGAAGGTGCACACACACGTACATAATACATAGATGCATACATAGATACAGGTCTCAAGTTTTGGCAATTGAAGGCTTAAGCCTGAACAGAGTTGTGAAGAACTGGTAGTGGAGTTGAGTCCTGCTAAAGCCTGCAGGAGATTGTGATTGATAAGGAGGGGTCAGCCCATGGTGGGCGGGGCTAGTCCCTGGACAGGTGGATAAGGTGGAGGGAACTGGTTGAAGAAGTTGGCATCTTTCTGTGCTTGGCCAGACCAGCTGCCCCTCTCCTGGGCATCTTCTGGGTGCCAGTTCCGTTGGCTCCTGGTGTTAGCTCTCTTGCCACGCTGGACAAGGAACTGTGAACTGAGAAGCGTAAGCCAGAACAAAGTCCCTTTATCAGCCACGGTGCAGGCTCACTGTGACACACACCTGCACACACGACAATGTAAGTTTTTCTGACAGCATATTTATCACTGGATACTAAATGGACAGGTTCATTAGCAGATGGCTAAAGGAGGAATATCTAGGAGGACAACAATGCTCGTTCCGTGGACGTAGACAGGAAACCTAAGAGTCCCTCTGTGGCAGCAAGGTACTTACTAAAGAGCAGAGGAGGGCTTGCTGAAAGGGAGTCTGTCAGTCAGAAACCTTTCTGCTGTGGTCAGCACGCACTGTCCTTGACCTCTGGCCAGTCAGAAGGGTTCAGCAGATGTCCCTAAGTGAGCTGACATCATTGTGCATCACTGAGGATAGAAGGGAACTGGGATTGGACTGCTCTCCAGGCTATGTGAGCCATGTGCTCGTCAGTTGAGCCCGAAGACCAGATGGAAACCAAGGGGGGAGAAGGAAAGAAGGGAGCGCTTCTGTTCAGTGGGGCCTCCTGGGTCAAGCAAGAGGTGAGAGCCTTGCTAGAGAGTTGGAAACCCAGCAGGAGGAGCAGGAATACAGTCTCTCAGGAAGTACAAGAGACTTCATGAAGGGGAGAAAATGTCAAATGTCAAAAGAGGCAGCCAGGATCTGTGTGTGTGAACCATTTCCTAACAGTGTCTGGGAGCATTTCCTGTGCATGTATGCATATATACATACATATATGTGCATAATTAATATATTTAATAAATAAATACATAACAAATATATATGCAATGTATATGTAATAAATATATAATTAATAAGTATTATATGCATAATTATATTTTTAATAAATAATATATATTGTTTTCTTTCTTTACATGCTGCAAGCACACATGTATTGGTAGTGTCATATGGACAGGGAAAGAGGGAAAGATCTAGATTCTGAACCTGTGTGGGTACCAGAGGTCCATAAATGGGAGGAGAGAGAAATAGAGAGAGAGAATGGAGTTTTATTTGGAGCTGACAATCTGGAAGCTAATGGAATTTAGCAATAAGCGGAGAGCATGGTGGAGCAGACATGATAGCTTAAGGTCAGAGAAAACAGGGAGAGAGCCACCATGGCAGTATGGGGTGGGGAGGAAGAGAGAAGAAGAGGCTTATGGAGAAACCAGAGAACTTGGTGACCAGGAGAAGAGAGAGACCCTGGGTGGGGTTACCATCTTTCATGTCTCTAGTGTTGCTGAAGAGTTGCAGGGGTAACAGGTAGCTGGAGAGGAAGTGCCAGGAGGGAAACCATTTGGAAATGAAAGATGGGCAGTGTGCATGCATTTTCTATCTTAAGGTCTTCCTGAAGCGTGTGAGGTCTAGAGACTCTCTGTCTCTTTTGTCCTGTTGCTAGGATACAGAGAACACCTCCCAGTTTGGCATCTGTAGATCTTAGTGGTAGCTTGGCTCTTGCCTCACCCAGCATGTTGACACAGAGAAGAAATTCCTTGGTGCTGTTTGGACTGGCTTCTGTGTGTAACCTGATCAGCAAACTTGACGGTTGAGGTGCACCAGAGAGCAGATGTCACGCTGACTGTCCCCAGAGTACTTGCTGACAGAGAGCCACTCGGCACCCTAATGTTACATGTCCCCTACAATACCACTCTCCTCTGGGTGCACATAGGTTGTTTGCTGATGGTAGAGACACTTGGTGAGGAGGATTGCTTTTGGGTTCTCACCCTGCCAGTCACACAGTCAGTGGGTAAATAAGGGTTGCAGTGAAATATTTAGAACTGGTACACAGCGCTGTGCCAGTGTGATTACTTGATTCAGGAAGTCAGACTTATCTCTGATTGACATCTAAAACATGTGGACCATGGGGGAAGGCCCAGGCGACCAAACACGGGCAAGCAGCTAAATAACTTTTTCATGATGGCTGCTTCCGTGACCCATGATGAGTTTATGACCAGCCGCCGGCCGTCAGATATAACTTGCCTGCCTGGACTACCAGAAGATTATTCACACATCCTGAACTATGGACGTGGGGGCGGAGATCTTTAAAGGGTAGGTGCAGTGTATGTCTCAAGCCTGCCAGCCACCAGCCCTGTCAGAAGCCATCCAGCGTCACCTGGTAAGTGACCCTGGTTCTCTTGTGCTTCTCTTGGGTGATGTTAAGATGGGATAGAAAAGGACTGCTTGGGCTCTTCACACTGACAGTGCTGGTCCAAAGAGACCCTAAAGCTTTCCTTTTTCCTTCTAGAACAACTAAGGAGCAGGTAGGGTAAGAGTTATAAAAAATGGTTGGAAGAACTATCTCTTAGCTGTGGGAGAGAGCAGTTTTCATATTTCCTCCATGAGACTATTGAAAATTTGTACATTTTTATTAGTGCTGTTACATTAAAGGACTCCGAGGAGGGGGGGGCCTACAACAGTTTATCTGATATGTTTTCAGTTACTTCTTGGTCTAGAAACAAAGTAGTCTTTGGGGAAACAAAAGTAATCGTTTCTTTCTCTCTGGATTAAAGTAAAAAGTATTTCTTTCTGTCTGGATGAAAGGAGTAGTTTTAAAACACAAATTTGGTTAAAAGTATAAGAAGCAGTGAGCAAATTAGAAGAAAGAAACCTGTCAGTAAGAGCATGAAATAAGGAGGCAGATTTGTGTTGTGGTTTATGCAAAAGAGAAATTGAATTGATGGATTTCATGGATCAAAGTCTGAACTCCCCTCCTTGGAGTGGAAGTGATGAATGTGAATACCTACAATTGATGTCTCTCCTACATTACGAGAGACTTCTGATTGTCATTTATTTTCCATGGCTTTCTGAAAATAAATTAGAGAAGGAATTACTTTGATTTCTTTTACCTTTGCATTTTGGACTCATAAGAAAGCAGTTTAAATATACATACTTCCAAATATTTGATGGACTCCTTGAATATGTGTCCTAAAAGTTCCTGAATGTTCAAGAGGCAGACACATATGTGCTGACCATGTGCTCCACGTGATGGAATCAAGTGATCCGCCATAGGATGTGCTGGTCTTCTTGTCAGATGTGTTTTATGGATTATTACTGGGCTGTCTCAGATTGTACTTGACCTTGTAAGCCATCTCCATAAAGACTTATTCTTTATAGAACGTAGAAAAAATGTGCTTTAGAAATAAGTGACTAAGGTTTGTAAAAGTTTTTAATTCGTTATAGAAAGTATGGCTTTAGAACACTGTAAACTTTGTAATGTATTAGATGTCAGTTGTGAACCAGGCAAACATGACTTTTTGTCAAGAGAGATGTGAACATGCTGAATTTTTCCAGAGACCACATGGCTGTATTATATATAAATTCAGAATAAATCAAGACTTGCATACCTTACTTCTCCACGTTAACTGTCAACAGTTGATCAGTTTTATCCTCAGTACTAATGGTTACAGAATGAATTACAGTGGTAACCAAAACATTTTCATTTGTTGGGATAGTGATACGTTTCTTTCATCCCAATACTCTGGTTTAGAGGAGGAGGACGATTGGAATTTTGAGATTGATCTGGAATACTTGCAGGCATGCTTACATGCATGTATACATACATGTATACATGTATATCTAGTATCAAAAAAGTGGGTCTGTGAGATAGTTCAGGCGGTAAGACACTCCTTGCGACCCTGGCGACTTATGTTCAATTTCTGGAAGCCCACATGGGGGAAGGAGAGAACTAATTTCTGAAAGCTGTCCTCTGACCTCTACCCCATGCATCATGGCATGCATATTCTCATTCTCTCTCTCTCTTTCTCTCTCTGTCTCTGTCTCTCTCTGACTCTCTCTCAGATAAATAAGTAGAATATTTTTTAAAAGAAAGAAAAATTCATTGGCAGAGCTGTCAATGAAAACGTCAATGTTGTTTTATAGAGTGATCGCTACATTTTACATACTCTCAATTTACATATGACAGATTTCTTTATCTTCTCATTCTAGCATTCGATAGAATATCTTATGAGTTGGTGGATTTAGGAACATGAGTATTTGCTAACTGAGAAATTGCCCTGAATCTTTTTGTAACTGATCTAAGGATACGGGTTCATTTTCTTTACAAAATAATGAATTAAGTGGGAAAAGAGTTTTTTAAAACAATAATTTTAATTTTTTATTTTTAATAATAATTTTAAAACAATAAGAGGAGAAACTGGAATTCAAACAGCTGGTAATTGCAGGAGAGACAAGTGAGTATGTGGTGAGATCAGAAGGTAGAATCCTCAGGGGAGCAGTAAAAAGTCTTGAATATGATGCAGGGTGTTTTTTAAGTTTCAAAAATTTAGACAAGAGCATATGTTCCTGCTTGTGCCTTACTGAAAGGAAGAAGAGAGAGAGAGAGTTGGAAAGGACTATAAGGTGGTAAGATCCCTTTTAGGGGCACAATAGGCAGACCCTTCCATGTGTTTGGCCTTGTGTAGATATGTCAAGTCCTATGGGAGGTGGGACACCCAGGTGAGTGATCTAGTTAATTCAACCTAACAATGGTGATTTTAGAGTTACTAGGGAAACAAGAGGTTTGGAGGGAAGTGGGAAGAGGAGAGAGGAGGAGAGAGGGACCTAGCAGAAACTCTAGCAATTTCATAATGAGGTTATAACAGCTGATAATGACAGAATACAGAAATGCAATAGCTTTCAATGCATTAAACTTTTTTTTTTGACAAAGATCACCATGCATCCATCAATCTGTCTGTCTATTTATATATCACCGAAACCTTGAACATTTAATGTTAGGCATCCCTGAAAAGGTTGAGTAAAAGAAGCATTGAAATTTTGCCAGACATTTCTTGGCACCCTCTTTCCTTGTCCTCAAAATCTCAGCCTTGTTAGGAAATGACTCTGAGTCAGCACTCACGCCCCTTGTGCCCTGTGGCTGTACATTTTGAGGATGTGACTGTGAGGAAGCCAGACCCAGGCTCCTATCCAGGTTTGTGTTGTGTGAGATAGACAGAAAGCATTCCCTGTGAATACTGGAAGTGCCAGAGCCAGGAATAATTGCATGCTTATCTGGAGGAGGAGCCCAGGCTCAAGCCTGCCAAAGGGTTAATCACAATCCTCACTGTAGATAGAATGTTCTCCCTGCTCCAAGGCCCCAGCATCTCTCTCTCTCTCTCTCTCTCTTTCTCTCTCTCTTTCTCTCTCTCTGTCTCCATTGTGAGATGTTCATGGCATCCATCTACAGGGATCTGAAGAGTAATGAGGATTTTCTAAGGAGACAGCAGCTTCTGTTCCTCTCTTAGGCTACCACACTCCGCATATAATGGCCATCAAGAAATTAGAATTCCCCTGAGAATCTCATGCTAGGAGAAGCAAGGGCTGCAGGTTTTGGGGTAGCTAGAAAAGGAATTTGTCTCCGGGAGAAAGATGAGCAGCTTGTGATGGGCGGGACCAGACTTCACCCTGCATGCTTAGCTCTTTGGACCTCTTCTGGCCCTCTATTTAAACCTTTCCCTCCTGGGAGGAATCTGAAGGCAGGAGATGGAGTGGCATGGGGAGTCCTCCCTGGATTTTCCTCCCAGTGTGTCCAAATCGAATAAATCTGCCTCTGCATTTTGCTTTATGTCTCTGAGTTCCGTTTGTGCTTGCTGTTGGGTTGTCTCTCAAACCGATTAGGTGAAGATGGATGGCCTGGCATTGTTTACCAGTGATGCGGGAACACGATCCCTAAGAAGCTGATCCAGGGCACACTAGGATCAACTCTCCTCATGCAGATGAGCAACCAGAAATGTCCGTGCATGCTGCCAAGCACTTTTGGCAGGCAGTCATCCTCTTGTTTGACGATCTTTGTGCACCAATGAACATTTTAAATGCATGAGACAGCTTTGTGGGAGGATGGGGTTTTCTGTATGTAGGCGCTCTGGGGGTGTTTGTGGAGTCTCTGTGGTTGGCCAACACCTCAGAAGCATACCCATTATCCTACTTCCTCTTGCTCTTTTGTCAGAAATAATTGTCTCCCACACATTGCTACCTGTTTCTTGGTGGACAAAGACATCTTTGGTTTAGAATCCCAGGACTGAAAACAGGGCGGAAGCAATAGCTGTCAGAAGCATTGAAAGTTTAAAGATCCCCCCCCCCAAGGTAGAGTCAGCTCTGGGCCTCTTTTCCTGAGTTTTGTTCTTTGCTCTTGCTGAAGACTGGTTACATCTGGCATGCTGGGTGAGATCCTTTTGGTAGGTGCTCCGGGAAACTTTTCCCTGTGAGGAAACATGGCAGATATCTGCAGTCTAGTGTCTTGGCCAGGAGACTGCTCAACACAGACAGCTTTTCTGTGTAGAATTCTTGGCCCACAGCAAACCCATTTCTTTCTAAGATGTGTCTTCGGACACACAGGTCTGCCGTCCCTTCTCCGTGACCAGAAACCAAAACATCAAAAAGCAAACAAAGAAAAGTGGAAAATAGAGTTCCCTGTTGTAAATGGTATACACTGAGTCCTGAACCCTCACTAGGGTGGAGGACTCAGAGGGAGGTTTGGCCCCAGGGGATGGGAGGGAGGAAGGGGGTAACACCAGGAGAGAGGGAAGAAAGGAGGCGGGTGAGAGGAAGGGGGAAGGGGGGAGAATGCAATGGTGGATGACTGGGGAGGGGAGGGGAGAGGAGAGGGCAGGGGGTACCTATTGAGCATGTATGATTAGGAAAAAAATAAAATGTGGGAGAAGAAAACTAGGTAAAATAATAATAATAATAATAATAAAATGCCTTGTGGACAAAAAAACAAAAAAAAGCAAACAAAGAAAAGTGGTAAATAGAATTCTCTCTTGTAAATGCTGAAATAAGTTTGGTAGCAAGGAAGTCGAGAGGAATTACCCTTTGGGAGAACTTTCTAGAGTCATCCTAAGCAGAGGCCACAGGAGAGACATCATTATGCATAGCAGAAGTCATGGAAGGAAAGAGCTGCATCCACCCGTAGACTATTAGGAGAATTAGCCTCAGACCATCGACGACATGAGGGCTCTTGTTGAAGAGAGAGACTCCAATCTCAGAGCAAGGGAACAGGGAGATTTTTTTCCCCTCACAGATTTTATAGAGGGAGATCACAATAAAGTTTAATTCAGGTTGTATTGGAGGAGAGCTGGGTTTGCTTGCAGCTGTTTGAAGGGGCATGGAGAGGCCCAAGACCTGAGTAAAGCTACAAGGTCCCAGCAGCTCTAAGTAGCTGACTGACAGAAAGGAGGATACAACAAGGGGGAGACATGGGAAGGAGGGGCTGCAAAGGGGGTGTGGCCTGGATTTTGGGAGAGACCAGCAACTAGAGGTTATGTGATCTAACATTCTGAAACTGATTGGACTACAGCACCAGCATAAAGTGATGGGGACCAACCAGCATAAGCCAGAAGTGCATAGTCTCCATGCATGCCTCTGACATCCATATATATTTCTCTGTAGAAATACTCAAAAATGAGTTTCAGCCTCTAAGACATTGTTCCAAGGTGTTATATATGTTGCTCAAGATACTAGCAGTGGGGCTGGAGAGGTGACTCAGGGGTTAAGATTCTGTATCACAAGTAGAAGTACCTAAGTTCAGATCCCAGGTCCCATGTAAAAGGACCAGATGGAAATGGTGGCTGCCTGCACTTCCAACCCAGGTGGGCAGAGCCTAGGAAACCCCAGAGCAAAGCAAAAAGGAGGTAGAAGTAATCCAGGATGATTTCTGAAGTCACCCTTGGTCCTCGTCATAGTTGGGCACAGGTATCAAATTGACTGTTGAGGGTTTGAGCTCTGGGCACATTTGTGAAGAATTAGTAGTTGAGTTAAGCTCAGAGGGAACCTGAAGGAGATTGTCTAGCTGATGGGAAAGGCCCAGCCTATGGTGGGTGGGATTAGGCCCTAGAATAAATCACAAAGAGCTGGTTGAGAGAGTCGGCATCCTTGTGTATACTTGGCTAGACATGCTGGTCTGGCAAGTAAAGATCATCCCTCTCTCAACCATTGTATAGAGATTGTAGAGATAGTGTGACCAGTTCCCTCAGCCCTGGTGTTGGTGCATGCTTTCTCATCAAGCTGGATGGATTATAACCAGACTATCAGTAAGAAAATAAACCCCTTGTTCCCTTAAGCTGTCTGATGGTCCTATATCAGCAACCAAGCAGGCATACTACAACAACCCTCCATAGCGACACACAGTGCCCTCTGACACACACACACACACACACACACACACACAGGCATGTACACAAAAAATACAGTTACCTTCTACATCCATACCATCCCAAATAATTCTGAATTCTCTAATATGCCTGTCCCTAAATGTCTCCATTTTGGGTTTGTTAGATGCGAGTATCAACTGGGCAATTGAAGGCTCAAATTCTGTACACATTTGTGAAGAATTAATAGCTGGACTAAGTCATGAACAAATCTATGGGAGACTGTCTGATCAATGGGGAAGGCCCAGCCCATGGTAGGTGGGACTAGTCTCTGGGCAGGTGAATAAGATGGAGGGAGGTGATTCAGGGGGTTAACATCCTTCTGTTTACTTGGCCAGACATGCCATTTTGACAAGTGAGGTTTGCCCATCTTTCCCCAATCCCTGTGCATATGGTATGATCAGTTCCCTTGGCTCCTGGTGTTAGTGTGGGCTCTCCTGCCAAGTTGGACTATGAACTGTAACCAGAATCATAAGCAAAAATAAAACCCCTGTGTTCCCCTAAGTTTTTTGATCATGAATTTATTAGCAACATGCAAGCAAATCATAACATATTTCAAGACATTTAACCTTAATACTGTAATTGCAAGAAGAAATTACTCTATCCTCGCTCTTTCTCTTTCTTCTTTTGCATGTGTATGTGTCTGTAGTGTGTATGTGTCTTCCTGGTCCAGATGAAGTGCTTCTTCATGGGGAAGCCAGAGGATACGTTTAGGTGTGGTTCCTTGTTTTTGTGGTTTGCTTTTTTTTTTTTTTTTGAGACTGAGTCTCTCACTGGCTCTGACGTTACCAAATGAGTTAGACCGGCTGTCCACTGAGCCTCTGAATCCCCCGTCTCTGCCTGCTCTCTATTGGGATTATAAGATTACACGTGTGTGTCATAGTGCAGACATAGTGTACTTTTATTTGTTTATTCATTTTTAATGTAAGTGCTCAAGGTAGATCCCACTTCTTACTTGTAAGGCAAGCACTTCTGCTGTGAGGTTTTCAACCATGTATAAATGTTCCATAACCTAGCATGTGTTATACTTTGTAACAAGGTATGGCAGCCTGTGAATTTGACATCCTGGAGACAAGAAGCACGGTAGCCTTCTTCAAATTTTTTTCCTAAGGGTTGGGGCCATGTGACCTCATGCATGCTAGGCAAGCTCTCTATCACTAAGATATATTCCCACATCTTCAGAAAGAAAGATTGATTAATTTATTTGTGTGTGTACATGCGTGTATCTGTGCATGTTTTTGTGTACATGCATGTGCCTTGGTTCGCATATAGTGGTTAGGAGACCTGATGTATGGAGGACTGGATTATTGACATAAACCATGGCATATTTTTTTAATAATTTTTATTTTATTTTATTTATTTGTGTGTGTGTGTTTGTGTGTGTGTGTGTGTGTGTGTGTGTGTGTGTGTGTGTGTGTGTGTGTATGCATATGTGTTATACCACAGGGCACTTGAGTGTGTGTTCCTGTGGAAACCCAAAGGTGACATCGGATATCATCCTGGATTGCTCTGTCTTCTTATTGCTTTGCTCTGGACTTTCCCAAGCCACCACCATTTCAACCTGTGATTCTTGGGTAGGGCCTGGGGAGTCTAACTCGGGTCCTTTTGTTTTTCGAGGCAAAGTTTCAACCCCTGAGCCATCTCTCCAGCCCCCTGCATTTTAGATTTTTAATTTGGGTTCTGGGGATTTGATCTGGGGATCAAACTCAGGGGGTCGGGTTTGCAAGACTTTTACACACAGAATCCTCTTGCTGGCCCTCACCTTCTTTCTTGCTGTTTGGGTCAAGAATCAGCCAAACTGCCCTTGAGCTTTCTTTGAAGCTCAGGCTAGCCCTGAGCTTGTGATCCCCCTGCCTCGTGTGCCCAAGGAACTGGATATCACCTGGCTCTAGGTCAACTTTTGAAGGTCTTGATTCTGCTCAAAGCAAAACCACACTCCCATTTGGTTAGTAAACAAAGGAAAACTGTGTTTTGACAAAGAAGAGCACAGCAATCTTTGTAAAAGGACAGAAAATATATCCTAAGGCCACAGGTGGATGTCTATTACTTCAAACAGCACCACACCCAATAGGATTCTGTCTTTTGTACTGTACAAGTGCTTAATGTTTAATTTGTAATTTATATACAGTGAGAAATTGCCAACAATAAGCAATAGTAACATGTAGCAATTGTGGAAATACAGTATGATAAAAGGCTTATGAATATATTTTATGTCTACCTTTAAATTGTCAGGATAAAATATTAGTATTTATATACCGTGTTTGACACTCTACAAGTTACTTATTCATTTATTTTGTGTGCATTTGTGTGTTTTTATGTGTCTATATGTGGTTGGGTGTACGTGTGTGTCTGTGGAGCCCTATGGTGACACTCAGAATCATCTTGGATTGCTCTTCTTCCCTAATGACTTTGTTCTGGGGTTTCCCAGTCTTTGCCTTCCAGGGTCAGAATTGCAAGCCAGCACTGTATCCACCTGGCGTTTTAACATGATATCTGGGGCTCTGAGCTTAGATCCTTTTGCTTGCAAGGCAAAGGTTTTAAATGCTGAGCCAACTCCCCAACTGCAGTCCACAAAAAATAAAGTTTGTAATTAAAAGCCCAGACTCTGACAGTGTTAGAACACAGGGATTGTACAAGCAGCCTGTGTTTCTGAATGTGAACAATACCTGTTTGGAGTTGGGCCATTCTTTTTCTGTTCAAGGAGGTCTGGAAGTGCATTTTGGAGTACTTGCCATTTCTGAATTCTTAGTATCCAATAGTTCCTTTCCAATTGAGACATCCCCAAACATCTCCAGGCATTATGCAACCTGCATGGCCAAACCACCTCAGGAAGCTCTAGCTTAGAAAAATAGCTCACAATGAGTCATACAAAGCTTTAGCGTAGACTCCTAGTCCATAGGACTATTGAGACCAGAAGCCTGTGCGACACTCTATCTTAAGGACTGGCTGCTGCCAGTAGGTTCTTTAGGGCTATGATCTCATGTATGCGATGCTGGGGATGGAACCCAGAGCTTTATGCATACTCGCCAAACACTCTATCAAACTGACCACCATCCTCAGCCCAAGGTGGATAGTACTGATTCCCATTTTGAATGTAGAAAAACTAAAGCCAAACTTCTGTATTCATCACGTCAGAATCCAGTTTTCCTTCTGCCCTACCATGTTGTCAGCATGTCAGATGGATGACTCGCCCACGGGGTACACAAAGTCGCCGGCCTTTGTTTACAGGTTGAGCCACATGAATGACTTGCAAGAACTTCTGACTGTACATGATTCCTAGTAATGGATTGATGTATCCGTTCAAGAGGTGGTCATCATACATAGCTGCCCTAGAATTTGTAGGCAACAAGACCTTGAAAGTATTTTGTGCAGCCTCATGGCGTGCTATAGGAGATCCAGGCAGGGGTGTAACAGGAGCAAGCTCAGAGAACCAGAGTAAAAACTGTTCATCAGAACTGGTTGCCTCCAAGGACATCTTCTCTTAAGTTTTACGTTTTGAAGTGGATTGTTAGTGGGGACTAAAGCCTGAAAATAAGAAGCAGGCAGGCCCGCCTCAGCAGCAAAGGACCAAGTTTTATTCCAAACCTTGGAACGGTAAATCTCAGAGTGGCCCCAAGTCAGACGGAGAGACCATCGGTGGTATCGGCCAGGCTTTTCTAGCTTAGAATTGGGATGAAGGGGGAGGGGTTTTGTTAGTAACAGGATGAGGGAACAACTTGTCTTTTGAGGTCATGGTTTATCACAGCCTCCAGATATGGTGAGATTTGAGTGTGGGTTAGTTGAACAATGACTCTTTAGACTGGCCCTTCTCTTCGCATTTTGTGGTGGGTAGCATCTCCCTGGGCTCGCCAAGTTAAGCATTTAGCATTGACATTTAGTTTCTTCAAGTTTGATTGACATAGGTGTTTGCCTGTGGCTGCCTTGAAAGCCATCTTTTGATTGGTCCGCTGGCCTCCACGTGCAGATACTGCACATGAACCTGTACAAACAGGAATCTGAACCTGCATGGGTGTGCATAAAATTCTAAGGAATGATTGATGCTGTGTTGTCGTTGTCCCGCAGCAACTACGAACCAAGCCCGAGGGGAGATGTGAGGATTGAGATTCGACACAAATGTCTTTTCACAGGAGGGCATGCCTTGCAAGCAGACAACAGACAGCCCCGAATCTTTATTTCATGCAGTATTTATACAGAAAGATATTATGTTAAAAACAGAGTGAGGGAATAAATGCAGTTGAAAATGCAGCTGTGTAAACCAGCTCATTATTTCCCTTCCTTATTTACAGAATTCAAGAAATAGCCATAGCACTTCTTTGAGGCACAAACAATTAATGAGCAAAACACATTCTTGGCAGAATATCCACTTCTTTCAATGTTAATAAGCAAGATTGTCTTTTTGACCTCACTACTGAGGGCCCAAAAGCGTTTAAGATGGAGTTACTCAGGCTCCCACAATTATGGGAACATTAGCTTATGTCCCACAGAAATATCTGCCAAGCATATTCATGACACAGTCAAAATGCACCAGCACTCAGAGTTCATGTCCCGGCCATGTGATTTATAGCCGTCATCAGTAAATAGGCTCCCCACACTGTGTCCATTTCATTGTAGATATTGTAGTTCATCATCTATGACTGACTGACAATGGGCACAAATATAAAGACTTCATGTGACCCCCAACTCGTACCCTTAAGGATGTTACCATGATTGTTGACTGTGTCCACACAAGGGCAAACTCATTGTCAGACACAGAAGTCAACTTGGCAACTGAAGTCTCTGAGCTCTGGGCCAGTTGTGAGAAATGAGTCATTGTGTTGATCCCCAGAGCAAGCCTACAGGAGATTGTCTGATTGATGGGGAAGGCCCAGCCCATGGTGGGTGAGACTAGTTCCTGGGCAGGCAAATAAGATGGAGGGAGCTGGTTAAGAAAGTTTATATCCTTCTGTATACTTGGCCAGACATGCTGGTGTGGCCAGTGAGGTTTGCCCTTCGCTCAGTGATCCTGTGTATAATGTGGCCACCTTACTCCCAGGTGTTGGTATGAATTCTCCTACCAAGTTGGATTAAGAACTGTACCCGGATAATCATAAACTAAAATAAAACCCATCGTACCTTGAAGTCCTTTGGTTGTAAATTTGTTGGTAACAATGCAGGTTAACTGGGACACTCAGGATCGTAGAGTAATGGAAAGCTTATTTCTTTTCTAGAGGCAAGAAATGATTACTTGGGCATATACTTTCCACATAGCTCAGAAAGCCTGAAGCAAACAATCATGAGAAGGCTGAAGCATACACCCCGCATGCACTCTGTGGGAAGCATTTCTTTGATACAAAGAGGAAGAACAGAACAGTGACTGTACCATTAGGGAGTGCTGATCTACAATACATTGATCTTTATCTGTGTGGACAGAACACTGAAGTTCTGAATCAAGACAGCCTGATGTCTGAAGACAATTTCAGCTAACACTCGGTGGTACACAGCACATCATTGCTCCACAACATGGTCTTTCTGGTGTAGGTATATGTGAAGATGTGTGGTCAGAACAGTCGTCCATAAAGTCTCTTGTTCTTAGAGTCAATTTTCCTAGTTTCTTGCTGACTAGGTTGTGCCCACTGTCTTTGGGCTGCACATGGGCACAGCTACTTGGGGACCTTAAGGGCGGAGAAAGAGAAAAAAAATCATGCATTTTAGGAGAAAAAGAGAACGTAAGTGTTGAAAGTAAGGGACTGTGAATCAGGGAGCAGTCTCCATTCTGTCTACCACTGGTAGTAAGAGCTAAAATGCCCTTCTAGAAATGCATTTGAAACACCAAATAATATGCTACAAATAAATGACAGTAGTAAATTGATGTCTACATTCAGCTAGCCAGTGTTGATTCTCCTTAGTCAAGGAGAAGAAAGTAAGGGAGAAGAGGGAAAAGGAAGAGAGAAAGGAAAGAAGAGAGAAGAGTAAGGAAAGAGAAGGGAGAGGAGAGGAGAAAGCAAAGAGGGAAAAGGAGGGAAAGAGAAGTTATGTGGGGAGAAGAGGAGGAGGAGGAGAAAAAAGAAGGAATAGGAAGAAGAGGAAGAACCAGAAATATGAGAAGGAAGAAGAGGGATTTTCCTTTGAGAACAAGTTATATGATTAAAGACCACGCCCCCAGTGACTTAGCTGCTCCAAGTGTGTCCCGGTTCCTAACACCCCATTCAGCTGTGAACTCACCAGTGTATACAAAAACCCTCAGATCTACTCACATCTGCAAAGTACATCAGCCAGGAAACGATCTTGCCACACATGCACTGGTAGGAGACCTTTTTTATTTTTAGATTTAAATCATAACTCTTGTTATCGCATTTCTAAATTTTTCTTAGTGAAATTCATGTGATGAAATGAACCACGGTCCAGTTTACAATTTCGGAGCTCTTGAGGGCATTCATAGTGTTGCTAAGCATAGTTAATCCTTGGCTGACTGTTGTGGTTCAAGCTGGAAATGTCCGTTGGTCCGTGTGCTTAAATACTTGGTCCCTGGAGAGTGGTGCTATTGTGGAGTCTTTAAAAGGCGGAGAATCAATTGTAGGTGGGGCCTCCACTTTCACAGCTAGTTTTCACTTCCCGTTCTGTTTATTCTTCCTTTCTGATGATACAATGTCTCCAGCAGGCTGCATGGTGGTGAAACCAGAACTCTCTAGAACTGGCAGCCAAAATAAGTCCTTTCTGCCTTAAGTTGGTCTGGCTACGTGTTTCCTCGTGGCAATATCTAAATACACCGATAGAGTACCTGATTTGAGCCCATCTTCATCCCCTTCCTTCCTCAAATATCCCTAGGCATATTATCTGGAATTCCACATTTCCCAGTATTCAAACACTCTCCATCTCCAGCTGGGGATGTTATTGGAGAAAACTGTGGAACCTTTCAGAGATGGAACCTTGCTGGAGAAAACATATCAAGTAGGGTGAAGGGGGAGGTGGCGTCTTGACGCTTGATAATACAACTGCATTTCCTGCTCACTCCATCTCTCTCTGATTCCTCACTGTGGCTGAAACTTAACAACAGATTCTGTTTTTGTTGCCCCATCTTGCCGCTTGCTGCCATGTGTTCTTTGCCCTGATGGATTCTCTCCCTTCTGCAAGTACTGAACCTTTTTCTGCCTTAAGTTACTAGGGTCAAGGTATTTTGTTACAGTAATAGAAGAGTAAGTGCAACATTTCATCTGCCCATGTGAACCTCTTTTGCTGTGTCTGTGAATGTGCTTACTATGTATATTTCCTAAAAATGTATAGCTTTCTGTGTTTCTCTTTCATTGATCATCATGTTTCAAAGACTCAACCACACTCTGTCATGTTTCTACTTCCTTCCTTTTGGTGACTGAATAATATTCTACTGTGATTGCGGAATGCATTCTGTGTTTCTTTGCATTCACACCTTTGAGTCACTTCTATCTTTAGACTATTGTGGATAACACTCAAGGTGAGTGTGTAAATATTTGGTTGTATCTATGTGGGAGCCAACATTGCATTGTTGTGGAAAAAACAAACAAATCTGACAGAGTCAAGGCAAAGAGGAAAATCTCCTTTGGCTCATGATTTCAGAGGTCTCTTGTCATGATCACATGCCTTTTTGGGGTTTCTGGGGAAGGGCTGTAGTGACACAGAGCATCATGGGGGCAGTATGTGCTAAAGCAGAACTGCTCACTCATGTAAACCAGGAAGTGGGTTCAGAGACAGAGAGAGAGAGAGAGAAAGAGAAAAGGAGACAGAGAAAGAAAGAGAGAAAGACAGAAAAAGAGAGGGAGAGAAAGAGAGAGAGACAGACAGAGAGAGAGAGCACTTCCCAGTGAATTATTTCTTCCAGCCAAGCGTCATATCTTAAAGAGTTCGCCACATTCTAATAACCGACCGAGTGATGAATCTACACATGGATGAGCTCATTGACAGTATCAGAGACCTCATAAGCCAATCACACCCCAATGGTCCCAACTCTGAACTGTGCTATTGAGAAATAAGCCTTTAGCATTTTGAGGGGTACATTTCCAATACAAAACCCCAAGCCATGCATTCTATAATTTGAGGAATGTACTTCCCTATTAGTAGAAGTCCTACGATAGTTGTTTTTAACTTTCGAAGAAACCAATATGTTATTTATTACACAACAAGTTTATTCTCTTTTTTGAAATATTTTATTATTTTGAGAGAGAGGGAAAGAGAGAAAGAGAATGCACACACACACACACACACACACACACACACACGTTTGTCATGGTATACAGATGGAGGTCACAGGGCATCTTTTAGGGAAGTCTGTTTTCTCTTTCCAAATTTCCATGACTCAAACTCAGATCACGAGGCTTGCAAGTAGGTGCAACCTGCTGACCTGTTTCACCAACCTCTGTCTTTTGGAAGGACTTATCTATACTTTGGCTGAGTGACCCAGAAAAAAAAGTGTGGAAAACTTGACCTTTCTCAGGATGCTGTTATGTGAATCTGTGTGTTCGTGTGTGTGTGTGTGTGTGTGTGTGTGTGTGTGTGTGTGTTCCTGTGTGTGTGTTCTTGTGTGTGTGTGTGTTGGTGAGAGGAAGACCCTATACTTCATGACAAGTGACTGCAGCATCACACAATGAGCTCACTTTTTCTGCACCCTATAGTTGAAGGTGTTCTTAAGGGCCTTCCAAATTCATTCTGAGAGTGGCTGCAGCTGTGGTCCATACACCTATTGATTGCCACCTGTAGGCAGCCTTGTTCTTATATGTAAAGGTCAATTAAATGGACTAACATGTATCCTGTGGCTGCATGGATTTTCAGAATTATGGCATTTGTTGTAAGATTCTCTGAATCCATGAAGTTAATCTGGTCAAAGAGAAAAAAATAGTTGATGTATATCTCTCATTATTCACTTTTAAAAATATACCTGGACTCTTTTAACCTCTCTAAACTCTCTATGCCAGCACACCCAGATGGTCCTCTGATTTCAGCCTTTACTGGACAAAGGATGTTGCCATTGGTCAATCATGTAATGCATATTCAAATCCAATGAATTAGGAGCTGTTATCCTGGGGTTTAATGGACCACCGCCTTTCACTATTCACTGGGGATTGGTTCTAGGGCCTTAACTTCTACACAGGATCCCAAGTCCCTCATAAAAGCAATGCTAAACCCAGCTTGTAGTCTATATAGGTACCTCAAATTATCTTTGAATGGCATTTTATAACTGTGCCAGTTAGATACAGGTTTCAATTTGCACTGAAGTTGAATTGAAGGCTGAGGCTTAAGCATATTTCTGAAGACTGAGTAGTTAAGGAAAGCCTCTGGGAGATTAACTGGTGTGAGAATATGGAGTCCATAGTAGGTGGGATTATTCCATGGGCAGGTGGGTGAGATTCGGAGAGCTGGTTTAATACTTTGGTGTACTTTGGCCGACTGGCAAGTGCCAAAGTTTCCCTCCCTCTCAGCTCTTTGGTAATCTACTGTGGTCACAATCACTTTGTTCCTGATGTTGTTATGAACTCATCTGCTGTATGCTGAACTATAACTAAGAATCATAAGCAAGAATTAAACCCCTTACTTTCCCATGGTGTTTTGGTCCTGTCGTCATATCAGCCAGGGTGAGAGAAACTACACCAGAATTGTATTAATGTAGCTAGACACTTTACATAAAATCTCGTCATGCTGAATTGAACTGACCATTTCCTTTGGATATTTTCAGTTGTATTGAATTAGATAAATTAAGTTGAAGGAATTGAATGAATGAATCACTTTTCAATTGCATGAATGAAATGATCCAAAATTGAATGAATCCAGAAGCGTGGAATCTGCAGATTCCAAGGATGTGAGAACTAATTTCAAGCCAACATGATATTTTCTTCCAAATTCCGTTTCCTGACCATTAACAAATACAGTCACACCTAGCTGGTGAATTATGACATTACTGGGACTTCCCAGTCAACTAGACAATCTCCTGCAGGTTTGTTCTAGGCTTAACTATTAATTCTTTATACATATGTCCAGAGCTTGAATCATCAAGTTGATACCTGTATCTAACTATGACTCTGCGGTGTGTGTGTGTGTGTGTGTGTGTGTGTGTGTGTGTGTGTGTGTGTCCGCATGTGTCTGTGTGTATCCAAAGCACTGTGTGTGCCCATAGAGTGACTTCCGGAATCATCCTGGATTGCTCTACCTTCTTTTTGCTTTGCCCTGGGGTTTTTCAGGCTCTGTTTTCCAGGACTGAAAGTGCAGGCCACCACCATTTTCTACCCATTGTTTTTAATGTGGGATCCAGGATTTGAACTTAGGTCCTCCTCCTTGTGAGGCACAGACTTAATCCTGACTCATCTTTCCAGCCACAAAAAACCTTCTGATGAATAGGATATTCTAGGGCCAGGGGAGATGGCTTGGTTATTAAAGTGCTTAGTTGGTAAAGTTGTAACCTGAGTTCATTAACCAGCACTCACATAAAAACCCAGATGTGGTAGTGTGAACTTGTAATATCAGGCCTGCAGAGGTTCAGAAAAGTATCACCCTCAGACTCACTGACCCAACCTAGGTCATTGACAACTTCCATGTCAATCAGGGACACCCTGACCTGCAAGACAATGTGGAATTGCTCATTGTTTTACACACACACACACACACACACACACACACACACACACACACACACACACAGGTACTCACAGCTAGGGAGATGGTCCAGCAGTTAAAGGGATGATGTGTCCAGCCAGCGCCTTGCTCCTGCAAGCCATGCCTTCCCCACCACAATGGAATCTAGCCCCTCATGTCTGTAAGGCAGAATAAACCCCTTCCTTGCTTAAGTCTCTGTATTTTGCCACATCTGCTGGTAGAGTAACCAGCACAGGTTTGGAGATACAGGAAAACCTAGTAGAAATGGGAGAGGAGAGAATGTTGGGCTATCTCAATAGAGTGTGCAAGGAGGGCTTGTAACTTCCCCTTAGCCCCCCAAATGGCCTTTATCTATGATGTAGAGAAGGACAGTCTTACAGTAGATCTTCTGTCAACCAAACTAAGTAGGAGAATTTATTTATTGCTCTTTTTTTCAATAGACAAGGACATATGGAGTTAGGTTCATCTGTTGTTTTACAGTTGGTTTTGGATAAAGGGGCTTCAGTTTAATGGCTCAAGGAAGAGCCATTCTAATTTCTGTGGCTTGACTTGGTTCAGAAGAAGAGGTGATAGATAAGAAAACTAGGGGAGGGAGGGCACGTATTGAGGGAGATGGTTCAGCAGGTAAGATGCCTGTGCACAAACCTGGTGACTTAATGCTCAGCTCTCTCTTAAAGTGTATGTGTGTGTGTGTGTGTGTGTGTGTGTGTGTATGTATATTATTGTATTTATATTATATATAACATATATTATATATATTATATTTAAACTAGGATGACAGAGAAACACTATGCTTCTGTGATGTGTATGTGGGGGAGGCACAAGTGTCATGTATGTGAACCACAGCACATGCACATGGAGGTCAGAAGACAGTCTTAGATGTTGTCCTTACCTTCTCCCAGTCTCTCTGTCCCTTTACTTTCCAGAGAGCCCCCCCTGCCCATCCCCTCCCCCTACCCCCTGTGTCTGCCTTTCCTCTTGTGTTAGGAGCAGTGAGGTAGCAGATGTGCTCTATGCATGGCTGGACATGGGCTCTGGGTACTTGGTTTCAGGAACTCTTGCTTGTGTGGCAATTATTTTGACCAGCAAGCAGGCCACTACCCATGTCACATGAGCTGTGTTCAGGCACTTTGCCCTGGGTTTTCTGTGTCTCAGCTCAACAGCATTATGTCCACCAGAGTTGTACCTTTGTCTGCCTGTAGTAGACCTAATCAGACATAAGGAAGGAAGCATCCATTCCAGAGGCCGGGAAATCTCTGCACCGGGCTTTTAGCCAGGTATAGTGTTTGCCTTATAACAGGATTGCCTGGCAGTTAAATAACTGTAAGAATAGTAATACTTGAGGTCTTCAGGGAAATAATTTATGTGTACACACACACACACACACACACACACACACAGAACTCAACATTGAACAAAGACTAAAAAGGAAAGAGAGAGAGACTTAAACACTAAACACTTTAAGATCCAAACTTTTTGCTCTTGTATAGTTTCACACTATCTAAAAAACTGTCTAACTCTCTGGATTTCTATTTCATTGATTTTCTTCCAATCATGTTGATGAAAAACAGTTTTGCAACTATTCAGAGGTCTCTTTTCCATTTCCTCCAATTTCCCAAATTGTGCAATCTGATGTTTTCTATTAATCCCTTGAATTGTGAGATCACCTCCATGAATCACATTTCTAGTGTTTTCTTATCTCCACTGAGTCTTCATGCAAACCACCGTGACTATCTATTCTCACCTCCTTGCTTGTATCTGTTTTAAAAGTCAAAGTCTTAAAATCCTGGAGCTGAATGATCGAGGCACGGAGACATGAAGTGTATGTATTCTGTGAGTCTCTGTACCTAGGAGACATGAAGTGTATGTATTTTGTGAGTGTCTGCACCCCTCACTTCAATTGTTATTTATCTACTCTCTGCCCAAGCATTAAATTACATAGCCTCTCTTCTGGCTTTTTATGTCTTTCCTCTACCCACCTCTAATTATGGTCATTTTTCTAACCATTACTTCTAGTATGGTCTCCTCTTGGGATGATCTCATTATGGTAGGGGTAGAGTCAACATCTGTCATTATATCTTTATCTTAGGCTGCAATCATTCAAACACACATATAAGAATTTCAAGCGCTATCACGAATGAAAGTGTAATGGAAGCATACTACATATTGGCAAATTATACTGTTGTAGGAAGCAGATAAAAGTTGGGACATGCAAGTACAAAGGATACTATTTGAAACAACACAGCTGTAATTCTGGATATCGCAGTCCATGAGATATTATTTCATAAGGATTTTTAAAAGAGAAGCAAAGTCCAAAGTGATATCATTGGGGAATATACCATATTTGTCTGCTTGTCTGCTCCCTATCCGTGTATACATGTGTGTTCACACTCCATAAAAGATCCCTAGCAATGATTAATGCATTATCTCACATTACAACACTGGTACACAGCCAGGAGGAGTAAATCTCACCCAGTAAGAGCTGGATGTCTTTTAATTCCTTTTCCTTCTAGAACTTTCCTTGTGAAGGTAGAATATTATTCTGAAATAGACTTGTGACAGACAAGGAGGGATTGGTGGGTGAAATGTATGCCTGGTAAATTCTAGAAGGAAGCAGTGACATGCTTTTAAAATCCGTCATTGTAAATGATCAGAGTTGCCCAGTGTGTACCTCGGGATTGGCAAAAGCAGACTTTTTTTGCGTGTTCTTCAGGTAAAAATATAGAGACAAGGGGGGTGGGCAACTTGGCTGGAGACAGATCCCACTGCCGCAGACCAGAGTCGCGGCCTCGAGACCAGGGCTCCCCAGGACCGGGTGGAGAACAGAACACACTCAGCTCCCTCTCCTCCGAGTGAATCCTGAACCCGTTTATTGAAACCTTCCTGACAACTTTTATACAGAAACTTTTGGGGTAAAGAATGTTGCATACATAATAGATAATCAGCAAAGTCACCTTCAGGGTGGACCCTTTTTTTTTTCAAGAACCTAACCCATTGCTTCAGGGCAAAGGCACTTAACAGGAACATTCTCTCAGTATTTAAAAACTTATCTAATCTATAATGCTTCACCGGATAGCTGTGGGGCTGAGCCCACATTTTAACAGAGACTGCTTTCTTTTAAAATACAGAGGCAGAATGTTCTCCTATTGAATTTAGCAAGGAACATATTTTACAATTAACCATAGGAATCCTCAACATCCCACAAGTCCCAGCATGAGCTTTGGCTGTTGTCTTCTCCAGGTTGATACTCTCAGTCAGGCAGGTCGACATAGGCACCAGGCATGGCAGCAGGTTCTAACTTGGGAAGATGCATGTGGCTCATGTAGTCTCTACTATCTAAGCTTAAACCACATCTCTAAGGGGGGGCCTTGACTTGAATACTCAAGGCCCATAAGCTATAGCTGGTTCTGTCGATGGAACACTGAGGTATGCACTGAAGAAAACACTTAAGCAACATAATTATTAAAAGAATAACTTCTATAATAGCATCCTTCTATTCCTTTAATAGTAAGGTTGCTTATGTCTTCCTTTGAGGAATTCCAGAAGCGTATTGCCATCAGTTAGATGACCCATCTGTGAACCATGCATACTCCAAACCTGGGGTCCAGTCAGGCCCCATATGCCAAGGGTGTCTCTTTCGGGGCAGAGGCGATCATTGGTGGGAGTGCACTCAGATGGTCCATCTCTGTGATTTCTCATAAGAGTGCTGTTTGGGGTAGGAAAGACACAGCCCCCTTTGCTTCTGACATGGATTCTCCCAGTTTGGGTTGCAAATACCATCTCCAGGGGCAGTCTTGGCATCTAGACTTTCTGGCATGATGGTCTCTTCCTTGGCCTTCAGCCAGGGTAAGAGGGTATCACAGTTTCTTTTAAGGTTCCAGTGGACTGAGAGCATAGTCTTGTACTTCTGGAATTTCTAAGTAAGGTGGAACCACATAGGTGGGAATCTTACCCAACCTATGTTTTAAGATTCTAGAAGTTATTCTCTAAATTTCTTAAAATCAGTGCACACATTTTGGCTAACAAGTCTACTATTATAAATGACTAGACATGAAATTTCCATTTAGTATTTGACTAAACTTAAAAAGCAGGCTTCTTCTCTAGAACAGAGAGCAGGAAGCTAGTTCCAAAAAACCCTAAGAAAGGGCACCCCTAATTACCAGAATTCCTGCCAGAGGCAAAACTTGAATTGTCTAGGAGAGAATGCCCAGCCCCTGTCCTTGGGCGTTACTGTGACCTTCCTCAGGGGACAGGCTTTTAGGCCTGTGCTGGGAAGAAACACCAAGGCCTGACAATTCCCATATTTTTCCTTATTTCTCTAAAATAAAGCCATGTCCTTATCCCAAAACATGTTACTTTGAATCCACCTTTTCCAAACTGAGACATATTCTACCAGATTAGTTGGATAGGGACGCGGCATCCCACATAAAATGTGTGGCAGCCTGCCTGATATTCCACTTCCAGAAGGCAGATTTTGGGGACCCCCAGGTCAAGGTGACTAGCCAGGAAACAGCAAAGTGAAAGAGAGCTCAAGGATGATTCCCAGTATCACCTTGGGGCTTTCACACATAGACATAGATGTATCATGTCATGTATGTATATAAGCATACACACCTGCATACACATATGCAAACACACAAATGCATTAAAATGAAGGCAAAAAATACCAAAAATACACATCAATGAAACAATATTAAAAGTATTAAGGGAAAAAATGTTGATTTGCTTACAAAGATGTTTCTTAGAACATTATCAGCAACGTTCAAAGACAGGAAAGCCTGATAGATTTTCAAACCTCAAAGATAATTAATGACTGACAGGCACGTTCCATCTCCAACAGCCATCTTTCTCCTAAAATTGACAGGGACAGGTAAATATTAAGGCAGTTCATGACCACCAATAGCTAAGAACCAGCAATAAAAAAGATGCTTAAAGGAATATTAGATGGAGGAGGAAAAGATACGCATGCACGCACACACACACACACATTAGTTCATGATGGATGAAAGGCCTTAGTGTAAAACCTCGAATTTTGAAATGTTACAGGAAAATTGGGAACACATTTTAATGCATAAAAACATAGGCAAGGTATTCTTTGCAAAAAGAATGTTCAAAGTGCAGGAAATAATTCCAAAACATGACAAACCTACATGCTTCTTTATAAAAAAAATCACCAAAGAAAAGAAATAGACTACAGATTGGGAAAATTATGTTTTGGCTAATTGCATATGATATAAGTAATAAATAGCATTCATATATTAAGAAATCTCAAGCACCAAAACCCCAAATGAATATATAGGCTAATGTAACGAATAAAACAGTTTGGGAAAGAAAAAAAAAAGGTTAATTGACGTTTGAAAAAGTATTTAATACTCTCGGCCACCAAAGAAATGCAAATTATAACTGCTTTGAGATTCCTTCTCACTCCTGTCAGAGTAGCTGTCTTGAAGTAAAGAAATGACAGCACATGCTGGCCAAAATGTGGGATAACAAGAGGACTTTATTCATTGCTGGGGGTGTATAAAGAGGTGTAGTTACTGTGGTACTTGCATGTATGTGTCAACCTTGCAATGACAGGATGAGCTTTGGGCACATCTGTGAAGAATTGGTCATTAAGGCAAGTGCCAAGCAAACCTGAAGGAGATTGCCTGATTGTGGTGGGAAGACCCAGCCTATGGTGGGTGGGACTATTCCCCAGGCAGGTGGATGAGGTGAAGGAAGCTGGTTGAGGCGTTTGGCATTCTTCAGCAGACTTTGGCAGTCCTAGTAGTCTGGCAAGTGAGGATTGTCCCTCTCTCAGTAGTTCTGTGGATATAGTGCAGCCAGTTCCCTCGGCTCCTAGTGTTGGTGTGAGTTCTCCTGCCAGGCTGGACTAAGGACTATGACTGGACAGTCTCGAGCCATTCATTTAGTCATGAATTTATTAGCAACATGCAAGCAAAGTGTGACAGTCACTATGGAAGGCAGTGTGGCTATTTCTCAATGTGACTGGCTAACTATCCCTCCCTCTCTTTATAAAAGTTATTATCATTTTATATTTCCATTCATATAATAAAGGTTAAACTTTCATACATATTCTAGTATGTATCCTTAATGTAGTAAATGAACATCATGTAGGTGTAGATATAGATAGATATAGTCAATGAATATCATATATTTTTACAGATGTGTGTGTGTGTGCGCGCCCACGCATGTGTGTGTGTGTGTGTGTGTGTGTGTGTGTGTGTGTGTGTTTTCCTCCATTGGAAAGATACTCAGCTCATTGTCAAAGCTTAAAAAGTTGCAAAGAATTACTATGATAACTTTATATTTGTATATGAAACATAAATAGGTATATAAACTTAATATATTTCTAGTGACTATATATGCATTTACAGTAAGTATATTTGCATGCAGATGACTGATCACACTGTGTTCACATTCCCTAAATTGACTTTTTTTCATTCCCTGATAAGTCTATAGTGTTGTTTTAACCCAAAGAGCTCATCCATCCTTGCACTTTTAGCATAATCTTAAAGACCTTATCTCCACAGTGTTTGCTGACATTTCTCTAGATCACAGCCCAGTAGCAAGATGCTGTTGCTTACGGACTATCTTCTCCTCCTCCTCTTTCTCCATTTTCTCCTCCTCTTTATTTTTCTTTCTCTTCCTCCTATTCCTTCTTCTCCTCTTCTTCCTCCTTTTTTCTTCTCCTCTTCTTCCTCTTCCTCCTTTTTCTCCTCCTCTTCTTTTTCTTTTTCTTTCTCCTCCTTCTATTCCTTCTTCTCTTCTTCCTCCTTCTTTTTCTTCCTCCTCTTCCTCTTCCTTCTACTTCCTCTCCTCTTCTTCCTCCCCTTCCTTCTCTTCCTCATGTTCCTTCTCCTCTTTCTTTTCTTCCTGATCTTCCTCCTACACTGGTAACCCCATGTGGTGGTTCCATGATCAGCACACTTACCTCGAAACCCCAATGAGTACCAGAAGGGAATCAGCAAGAATTAAATCAGGTTGAGTCAAGAGGGGATTTTGAAAAAGTTGAAAACCATGTCAAGTTTATTATGGAACCTAATCCCTTATATACCATGGAACAGGGGGTGATATGATGTCTGTACACTGCGCAGAGTGATGACATCAATAGTGACAGAAAAATTGCAGGTGCAAAGTCCACAATAGGTGGGACCATCACCAACAATACAGCTCTGCCAATCCTTAGACATGTTAATAGACCTTAATGGCCTCATACACAGTGGGGAAAGAATAGACCCTAATGGCCTCATACACAGTGGGGAAAGAATAGGTCAGGAACATGGTGATACAATTGCAATGATAAAGCTCTGAGCCTATCCTTTAGGTGTGCCAATCAGTGTCTAGACGGCTTCCAAAGAATAGGAAGGAAATGTAAAAAACACCTCTGTCCTTGATCCCAATTCCAGACAGGAGGAGATCCATCCCCGCCCCTTGCAGAAAGGTCAGCAGGAGTCAGCCTATGACTATACTAGCATAGGCTGGCATCTATGCTGGCATAGGCACAGAATTATGCTGGTATAGGAGGCACACTGCAATTGAGACTGCAACAGATACCCTTGGCATCTGTCTTCAAGAAATGGAGATCTCGGGCTTGAGCGTCCTTATGCCCCCCCCAGATCCTCTTGTCTCAGCCTTCTCAGTGCTAGGATTATCTGCATGCACCTGCACATCAGTTTTGTCTGCATGCACTTGCACATCAGTTTTATTTTTAGTACAGGAGCTGCAAATGAAGTCAAGTCCTAGTTACGTGGTGAACTCTTTACCAAATGAGTTGTTTCCTTTTCCTAAGAGTATCATTTACAAAGAGCTTTTTGCAATGAGAAAAGACCCAAGAGAAATAGTTTCCACATACTGTTGTTCCTAGAAGCTGGGAGAATGTTCTAGGCATGCATCCAGCCTTGGGTTGCTTGTCTCTGTGGCGTTCACACTTTAACAGTGCTAGGTAGGGCTGTGGAGATGACTCCAGGGTTGAAGACTTTGCCTTGCAAGCCAAAGGACCTGAATCTGGATGCCCAGACCCCAGATAGGTATGACCACCTTCCAATTGTGGAAGGCAGAATCTAGGGATCTCCAGAGCAAGCTGGCTGGGCAGACCAGCTCTAATGGGATGCTTTGGTTTAGTTAGAGACCTAGGTGAAAGAGCTATCAAGAATGATTCCTGATATCACCCTTTGGCTTCCATAGGGACACACACTCAAGTGCACTTGTGTACATAAACTTGCACACACATGCACATGCAAACACATGTACATATGCAAACACACAAGCACCATACATACATGCACACATACACACACATATATATTTATGAAAAGAGAAAGAAAGAGTTATAAAGAGTTGTATGGTATATAATACAGAGTTCCTAAGTTAGGTGTACCTTTCAGGTCAGATAATTCTTGTGAGGGTTGGATAATTGGCCAATAACTTGTTTGTCTTGGAGCATTTGGCAATAGTCCTGGTGTCTATTGACTGGACAGACATGGTGGGATGAATTCAGGGCATTTGTAAACATTGTGTAACTTTCCCTGTGCATGCAAGGCTGCCCCTGAGGGACAGTTTCTCTACTCCTGCTTTGAATGTGTTCTGGGGTGTTGAACCTTACAGTGCTCTGTGAACAGTGGCTCTCGGAAGTGGTCTCACTAGGAAAAGAATTGTGATTTAGTCCCTTTTCACACATTATTTCTTCTTCCTTCTTCCCTAGAGTTAGTAAACCCAGAGTACCCAGTATGTACCAGGCCAGTATCATAAAGGCTGCTTTCTTTAACAACAACAAATAATAATAAACTCAGTAGTGTAGTTGAAAACAGCAAACTTGTGACGTGGATCGCCTTGCCTCATCAAGAGACTCAGCCTATCATCGTACACATCCCCAGAGCCACAGTCTTGGGAAATGATATCACTCTGGAGCCAAAAAACATAACCCTGCCCGGGGTCTTTGTTGTTCCTGCAGAGAGAGGTTGAAGGTTCAGTTTGGGCAGTGGGCTGTCCTATTTCCACAAGAATCTAACATGAAAAGCTGTATGGGAAGATTGATTATAGTTTCAAATGTCATCTCTGGAGGAAAAGAATTGGAACACTGATTGAATGTAAGAAATGGTTGCTGTAAACTTTACTTGGACATAAAGCAAGATCTACATTTACAAAAATCTCTATGACAGTCATTTTTCATTAACGTGATGTTCTCTTGTGAATCCATCTATCCGCTGATGTGACACTTCATCTTTTAAGGCATAAACAATAGATGTATACATTAATAAATTGCTGGAGACATGTGTCAGCTTTTGTCTAAATGTCAACAACAAAGAATAAGGAGTCTTCCTTAAGTTGAAAATTGTCTTCTCGACTTTCTTATGAAGTGACTTTTAATTCACATGTAGGGCTCTATACATCTGAAGTAAAAGAATATTTTTTCAGTAAGGGTTGGAAAGTAAATGTATTTCCAAATTTGAGAGTCATGCATTTTTGGGCATAAGTACTCAACTTTGACAGGGCCCAAAACGCAGCATGGAAGATGTGAATGAATGTACATAGCCTTGTTCTGATACACGTGGTTCACATACCCTAAATTCAAATTGCCTATTCTTTCCACATTTCATGAGAGGCTCTTCTTTCAACACTTTGAACATCGTTATCTCATTGCAAAAGCAGGTGAAAGGTACCATTTCTTCCTGGACTATCAGGTGGGACTCCAGACCTCTTCAGAAAATGTTTGTGGAGCAAATGAGGATATAGCATGTATATAGCATTTTGGGCTCATTCCTCAGCACCCCAAAATATCATTAAGAACATCTTGTAGAAAAGAATTTGCGTTACACGTCAGGCAAGCTTACACCTTAGAATTGGTATAAAGCAGGTTGGGCATAAAATTACCCAGGATAATTTTTTGTCCTGGAAAAGGAAAGATCTCAAGATGCTCCACACCTCTCTGACTATTGAGGGTTAAAGCTGGATAGGAGGTGGGAGTAGTGGAGGTGAATTATTTGCTTTCCTCAATGGTGTACCGATTGGCTTTCCAAGAATTGCTCAGACCGGTCCATCAAAGGCAACCCAGATGAAACCAGTGGGCCCCACATGCGAAAAGACATGAAAATAGGAGGGAGATGGGCAAGGAAGAAGTTCTGTAGTGAGAAAAGGAGGGGGAGGGGGAGATTGGGTAATAAAGGTGGAAGGTGACATACATTTACTGTACTCTTGTATGAAATCCTAAAAGAATAAAAAGAAAGGAATCTATAATATTCACATATACAGAACACGTAGATATGGGATTGGGGAAACATGGCATAGTAGTACATGTTGATTTCAGAAATGAAGGTTGATAGTGTAACTATCCAAGGTGAAAGCGTTAGAAGAGGCATTGAAAGAGAGAGACCGCTCAAGTTTCTTTTCCTCTTGCTGTGATAAAGTCCCAGCACGAGCAGCTGAAGGAAGGAAGGATCCATTCAGCTCACAGTTCCGGGACAGCCTACCACTATGGGAGACTGCCTGTGGCAGTAGCTAGAGAGATCATACCATATACGCAGTGAAAAACAGAGGGCAGTGAATTAACACCTGGTTGGTTGCTGGTGCTGTCTTGGATTTGCTGTCTACAGAGTGGCCCCGCCCACAGTTAAGATGGGTCTTTCAGTGCACCCTAACATGATCAAGAGAAACCCTCTTGCGCATGCCCAGAGACTTCTCCCCAGGCGACTGGCTGTACTTTGTACCTACTGAGATTGACCATCCCAGCAGCTGGACACAGGAGAGGCTGTTCTGTATTGGGTGTTGCTGGTTGCAGTGTTTTTCTGAAGGCATTGACAGTGAGATGGGGGGGGGGGAGACAGAGAGAGAGAGAGAGGTGAGATGGAACGTTGGGGGAGAGGGATCTTTTTTAAAAAATAATGTCTTCTTTATTTATTGCATGTGTATATGTATCTGTGTACATCAGAGGGCACTGTGTGTCCCTGTAGAGGCCCAAAGGTGACTTCGGGAATCATTCTGGATTGCTTCTGCCTCCTTGCTTTCCTCTGGGATTTCCCAGACTCCAGCTTGCAGGGGCCGGAAGTGCAGACCCCTGCCATTTCTGCCTGGCATTTTTACTTGGGATTTGGGATCTGAACTCAGGTCCTTCTGCTTGAGAGGCAGAGGCTTAACCCTGGAGGCATCTCTCCAGCCCCAGGAAGAGGGATCTTGTATTCGAGACAGCGTTCATTTCATTGAAATGGCTCCACACAATTTTCCCCATGTGGTGGGTGCTCATTCTTCTGTTCTCTGAATCCACAGCATACGACTGGTGCCCCTGGTCCTACTCTGCTGAGACAACGGCCGTCACCATCCCTGTACCAGACAAGGTCTAACAGAGGTCTTCAGTCCAAGCCAATGTAAGTAAAGATTCCCCGTAGCTTTGCCTTCTCTCTGCAAGCACACACGGTGTGCATAGAGGCTGCTTGACTCATGCACACGGTGGTGTTGAGCCGACTTATGTTGCGCTACTACGTGATGGCGTTCTGAACTCTCACATCACAGGATTGAATGAATGTTCGATCATCTAGCTGTGCTTTATATTCAACATGACGCCTCAATGGAGCTGCTGTGTCGAAAGCCCCCCGCCCCCCTGCAATGCACGCATTTGTAAGAGTACAGCTAGAGGCTAAAGAGAAGTTAAAACCTTTGCCTTGAAAGTAAAGCGATCTGGGTTCAGATCCCTGTAATGTAAAAATGGCAGTCCTGGTGAGCAGAGCCTGGGAAACCCCAGAGCAAAGCAATAAGGAAGTAGAGTCATCCAGGATAACTCCTAATGTTATACTTGGGCCTTACAAGCACACACACTCAAACACACTCAAATGCTCTCTTGAACACACACACACACACCGACCGAGCAAAGCTATTGGGTGCACTAAAGGTAACTGGCAAAAATCTAATACTGAACAATATGGTACATTTATCAGATTTCCATGACTGGACTGAATCTCATCAATCCAAAGAAGGCGAGATTTATTTTGCATTGTGGTTTTAAAGGTTTCAGTTGGTGGCCCGCTGGCTTATGGCTTTGGGGCTGTGGTGAGTCAGAACATCATAGCGGAACCATGTATTGGAGCAGAGCTACACACCTCACAGTGGTCAGGAAGCACAGAGAGACAGAGTCCGTGGCATGCGTAGGCGAACACACATCTTTCATAGCTCGCTGCTTGCTGTATGACTTCTCCTAGGAGACATGAACAGGTGTCTGTTCAGAGCAGGGGTTCACTGGGGTTACTCACAGGAATCTGGGGGGGTATTACAGCAGCCTGGATAATTTAAAGATGGTTGTAACCAAGAAAGCCCATCCCAGCACAGATGCAGACTCCTAGAAGTTGCACGCTTGCAACCATCTCCATGACTTGCAGGTAACCCACACCTGCAGCATCTCCATGATGACTTACAGGCAGCCCACACCTGCAGCTGTTTTGCATGCAGCCCACACCTGCAGCTGTCTCCATGACTTTCAGGCAGCCCACACCTGCAGCCGTCTCCATGACTTGCAGGCCATTGTCAGTTTGGAGCGACGCCTATCTCCAGGAGGGCTATTAGCAAGGCTATTGCGAGGGACATTTTGGGCATCTCAAAGCACAGTAGACTGTCCCATGAGCAGTCACAAGGAAGATCATGTTGGAGTTTTCAAAGTGTCGTAATTTATTTCCTGGATCTTCATGGGGAAAGTAGTTGAGTCCACAAGGTAGGATAGTGTGGGGGTGTATGTGTAGCACTACCAAACCTATTCTCTGCATGCAGTGGGCTTATTCTAGCGGAGTTGAATGTGTGCAAAGTTAGAAAGGGATGAGGGGGGCATGTCTCCACACGCATGTGGGAGGTCTTACAAAGTGGAAAGAGCATATTCAGCGTATGTGAGACCCTGGTCTAATCTCCAGCACCAAGAAGTTGATAGATACATAAAACATGACCATGAACGCAAGGGGCAGGTCCGCATGTTCCTGGGTGACTGGGCATAGGCGAGGGGAACAGGGGTCTGGCTGCAGCTTAGTGGACCACCCTGGAGAGCCCACCCTCAGCACCCTCTTAGCGCCATAGGCATAGGCAATAGGTTAGTTTCAATGCCCAGCACCCCTCACTTAGGGGGGACGGCATCAGATGCCTTGCTCGGGCTGGTGTATGGTGGCATCACAGGTGCCTGGCTTGGAAGCACCTTTGGGCCAGTGTGGGCAGTAAAGCCCGGAGGGTCAGGAGTTCCCACTACAGGTCCATCTCAGGTAGACATAGTCCTCTGGGATGCCTGTAATCCCTTTTTGAAAGACTGAATGGTGGGGCCCTTTCCTTCTTCACTAGCTTTTTTTTTTTCTTTTTCTGAAAGCCGACACAAACACCCTGGTCTCCTCCTGAGGCCAGACAATGTCCTGAAATCCCTGAGGTCACTTGGAACCACTGCACCCTCCTGAGCCTTCCTGGGCATGGTCCAGAGCCCCAGGCTCTTTTGCATTCCAGTGGTCACTCGGTCACCCTTGGAGCTCAATTCCCCAGGCTCTCAGGCTTTTAACAACCCCAGGGCCTCTGCCCTCTCACCCTGGTATTCAGCAGCAGCTAGGTTTCCTAGCAACAGGCAGCCAGTCCTTGCTTACATCACAGAGGCCCTGCCCCACACACCCTCTGACCACACCCTCTGAAAGACTGAATGGCCCAAGACACCCTTCCAGGCTGGGCTGAGCTTGCATCTCGCCCTGAAGGCGCTTTGGTGCAAGGCGCTCAGTGGCGATCAAATGGATTTCTATGTTTAATTTAAAAGTTACATTGAAATGGGTGTCTAAGTCCGACCACCAAGACATTCCTGTTGTTTAATGATGTTGATTTTCTCTCTTTAGTTGTGGAAGGTAAGAGGTCAATGAAGGACAGGATGGGTTGGAGAGATGGCTCAGGGGTTAAAGCCTCTGCAAGAAGAAAGACACACACACACACACACACACACACACTAGCCATCAGGTGCACACACACATACGTACACACATACACACACACACTCACTGGCCATCAGGTGCACACACACTGACACACTAATTCACTGGCCATCAAGTACACACACATACACACTTGCACACACACACACCACACACACACTCACATACACACACACACACACTGGCCATCTGGTGCACATACACATATGCACACACACTCAGTGACCATCACGTGGACACACACACACGCACACACACTAATTCACTGGCCATCGGGTACACACACATACACTCACTCACCACACACACACATACATACACATACACAGGCCATCAGGTACACACGCATGCACACACACACGCACACACACACTGGCCATTGGGTACACACACACACACACTCACTGGCCATCAGGTACACACACGCATACATACACACATAGACACTAACTCACTGGCCATCAGGTACACACACATGCACGCACACACACATACATACACATTCATTGGCCATCATGTGTACACACACACAGGTGATCAGGTACAGACACATACACACACACATATACACACGCACATACTTACTGGCCATCAGGTACACACACATACACACTTACTGGCCATCGGGTACACATACACACACACACATACACATACAAACATACACACGCATACACACATACATACACATGCATACACACACTTTCTAGCCATCAGGGACACACACACACATATAAAGACACATACACACACACACACACACACACACACACACACACGAGATTACGAGGGTGCAGGCGAGAATCTCATCCTTGTAGTGGAGAAGATAGACCCTTACCTTGGAGGGTCCTGGTGAGTCTGAGATTGAGTTTCTTCCTGAGCCTTATAAATTTCCCTTCCTGAGTCTGTAGGAGAGAATGTTTCTCTAATGTTTCTCTGCCTCCCAGTGGCAGGCTTGGGGACTCGAGCTTCTTGGAATGGGTACTTGGTTTTCAACTGACAATCTTTACTCACAGGCCATAGGAACCACATAGCAAGGGTGGGGGGTTATAGGAGGATTTTAATGACCAAGTGAAATCTAGGTGGTTCTGCTGAGGGGGATTATACCCTCCAGAGAGACGTCTGGGAAAATATGGAGACAAATACTTGACCTCGTCACCCCAGTGGGGAATGGGTGTGTGACCAACATACTACAGAACATGACTAATACCCACATTGGGAAGCCTACTCTTTGGAGCATGCCTACTTTTCATCTTTTCTTCTGCTAGGTTTAGTTAGGAAAGATTGGAAGAAAACAAGAAGACAATGAATTTTTAGAAATTTTTGTCCTTCCCAATCTTTAATTCTGTGTGTGTGTGTGTGTGTGTGTGTGTGTGTGTGTGTGTGTGTGTGTGTGTGTGTGTGCATGCAATGTGAAGGATCAAGGATGACACTGGAAATCATCCTGGATTGCTCTATCTCCTTATTGCTTTGCTCTGGGGTTTCCCAGGCTCCTTCTTCCAGGGCCAGAATTGCAGGCCACCACCACATCCACCCGGCATTTTTAAAGTGGAACCTGGGAATCTGAACTCAGGTCCTTTTAAGGCTTTAACTTCTGAGCCATCTCCCCAAGCATCCCCTCCCACCGATGTTAAATGTAAACCCCATAGCAGCAGATTGAGTTTGTAGAAGGCCGAAAGCCAGGCTCATATTCATTTTTGAAGCTGGACTGTTTAACGGGTTCATTTGCTATTGTGATTTTTGTAATTTATTCTTTGAAAGGATCTTGTGTTCTTTTTTTTTCTTTCTCCCTGTTTGAGAAACAAACTTTTCAGATGTCTACAGAATCAGTTTAAATCACTGATAGTAAAGGAGTCATAATAAAGGAGTCAGCTCTGCTTTCTACTAGATTTTAAAGCCATTTGGAAGTACCTGCTAAGCCTTTTTGATTTTATCCATCTGGTAAACAACCGTACATTTTGCAAAGGAATGCTTTAGGGATTATATATCTATTTAATTATTTATTTTGTCATTTTAGTCCACGAAGAAGACAGACATCCCTTAGACTCTATTAAAAAACAATGGAAAAATAGACACACTATTGGCTAATTAAAATTATGGGACTGGGAAGGTTTATGATTAATTCATGGTAATCTAATATAGCATTCATTATCTTTCCTTAATGTTCTGATATAAAGTGAGAGTCTTCCTGGAACTGGGCCAGCCTAATCTCTCCCCATCCTGAAGCTCAGGGAAATTTGTGGAAGAGGGGGCGGTAAGATTGTAAGAGCACAAGGATGGGAAGAGTAATGATATGCAAAATACTCCACACAAGTTAGGGACGAAGCAGTCATAATAGGACTTTGCATGACCTGCGCCATGTCCAAGACGTTATTGACCCCCCAAAGTCTAGCATGGACTAAAGGCACTAGGATCCTTGGAGGCTAGGGAGTGACAGTCACAGTAGTGTTCCTAAGCTTAAGGGGAATACAGGAAAGGGTTCTGGAAAATGCCTCTAGGTCCTTGCACCTCCCAGAAGAGAGTTTGGCATGTACATTAAAGGATGCTCCGGGGATTGGGGGGTCATTGGGGGATAGGGAGGGAGGAAGAGGGGAGGGGGGAACAGGAGGGTGGGAGGAGGTGAAGGGAGGGAGGGGACCCGTGTACCTGTTAAGTTTGTATGAATGGAAATAATAATAATAAAAATAAATAAATAAAGTGAGAGTCTTTCAGTGGGGACTTCAGTATTTAGACCTAAATACCTCATGACAATATACAACATAAAGTCATCCTCCAAGGTATTTTAGAAGGCGGCACAATTCAGAATTCAGAGTTCTTGAGCTCAGAATATTAAACTCTTTCCGGCTCTTAAGTGAAAAAAAGAAATTTGTGATCTTGTCTCTGGATTTCCTAATTATTTTCTTTACATGACAAAAGGAGTAATTGTAGCTTATTTTAAACATTTATTTATTCTTGCACAATTATACACACACACATGCATAAATATGTCTGTGTATACATATGTAAGTGTTACTCTTAACTTGTTGTGAGAGAGCATTCAAAGTCAAGCAACTTAAAGGAGAAAGGGAGATTTGTTCAGCTTACAGTTCTAGAGGGGAGAAACAGTCTTTCATGGTGAAGGTGACATGGCTGGTGGCTGAAGCTGGAGGCGGCAGCAAACACTATGGAGGCTCAAAGCTGCAGAAAGTCTCTCTTCTTCTCAGTCTCCTGTTCTGTGGTTCCTTTTATCTGAACCACTACTAGGAGGTTCCAATCAGATCTAGGGAGGTTTCAATCAGATCTAAGGAGGTTCCAAACAGATCTAGGGCTAGTCTTTGTATTGTAAATGTATTGGTCCAGATAATCTCCTCAGGTTATCTGACAGCTGATCTTAGTTAATGCCAGGTGTGGTCAAGTTGACACCCAGGATTAACTATCAAAACATATATTTAGGTATGTTTATATACTTATGTATATATGTATACACAAGATACACAGGTGTATATGTAAATGTATGTAAGTACATATATGCACATGCATTGCATGTGCAATGTACATATATGTATATGCAATTATATTTGTATACATGTGGATATACACATTTATATACATGATAGCATACATCCATAAAAATATATAGGGATATATATACATATATGTTTATCTGCATATATATACATATAAGTGTACATAGTGCACTTTGGTCCAGTTCTGCCATATTACTACCCTCTTTATCCCCACATCTGACGCCCTTCTTATCAAATTCTCCCCCCCATACTTTCACATTTGTGTGTGTTGAAAGGACGCGTTTGACTCACTGTGTTTAAATAGAATCTGTTCCTTGACTATGAGTAGGGTGTTATTTACATAAACAAAGGAAAGATATTATTTGGGCCACCACTTAGGGATGTGACTCCCAAAACTTCAGCCAGCATTAGCTGCCAGTGACTCCTGAGGGGATGTAGGAGACCCTGTCCCCTGCATGATGGTATATTGAGGGGCGCAGGCTCCATCTCCAGCCTCTGCTGTGACTTCATGGGCTCCACAGCCCTGTCATGTCCACAAGACAGTGCCTCACCACACTCCTTCCCATTCAAATCTACTTTTATGAGGAAACAAAAGAGAATGAACATTTTTATGAGATGTCATTTCATTGGAAGAAATCTATCAGTAGCCTTGGGGCTTAATTTCCTTAAACATACCAGAATCATCAGGAATTTAAAAGTCTTCTGATGGGGAATGAAAAGCTTTATCAACTGTGCTTTGAATTCTTAATAAGGGTAATTTAAAGCAGTAAACACCCACAATCAGAAAAGCATTTTATGGTCAGTATGCTAATCCCAGTGACAGAAATGAAACCTACTGTGTTGCGCATTTAAAAAAAAACAAAACAAAACAGTAATTGGTCCAGGGTGGAAGGGGTAATTGAGCAATGTGAAAGTCACTGTTTGGATCTGGGTATCCAATACCAGACATTTCTTTTTTTTTTTTTAATTTTTTATTATTATCTCTCATACGAACTTAATAGATAGACCAGTTCCCTCCCTCCCTCCTCCTCCCCCCAAACCCCCTGTTCCCCCTCCCTCCTTCCCCATCCCCCAGTGCCTCCCCCCCAATTCCCAGAGAGTCCTTTATTGTGTATGCCTAACTCCTCTGGGCCCTCCTCTCCGATGACATACAAGGACCCAGTGGCCTTTCCCTGAACCCTTTCTCGTGTTCCCCTTAAGCATAGGAACACTGCTGTGGCTGTCAATCCCTTGCCTCCAAGGATCTTGGTGCCTTTAGCTGATGCTAGACTTTGTGAGGTCAATAGTGTATTGGACATTGCTCAGGGCATGCAAAGTCCTATTATGATTACTTCAGCCCTAACTAGTGTGGAGAATCTTGCAAATCATTGCTCCTCCCATCCTTTTGCTCTTACAATCTTACCACCCCCTCTTCCGCAAATGTCCCTGAGCTTCAGGATGGGGGGAGATTAGGCTGGCCTAGTTCTAGTGGTTGATATAGAGTCTCTCGAGTTCTGAATTGTGGTTTGTTGATTTTCTTTTGCAGTTTTGCTGCTCCTGCAATGCCCTTCACTCCATCCTGATGGGCACTGTATGTCACCCCCTGGTCAGAGACAAAAAGCTGTTAAACTGGAGTCTTGTTATAATAGCACATTCAAGGGTAGATGTAATAAAAGCAGGAAATCTCGGTGAGGGAGGGGTCAGTCACCCATTTGCAAAATGATCACCTTTCATCTGCCAGACTATATGCCCTCCCCTTCTGGTGAGATCATGCCCCCTCAGTTGTACATGATCAGGAACGAACACAATACCAGACATTTCTTTTTTTTTTTTTTTTTTTTTTTTTTTTAACGTAGGACCTGGGAGACATTTCTTAATGTGATGTTTTAAGAAGGAAACAGAGAAGCGTGTAGACTTCTCTGTGCTGAGGATATTTAATCTCCATCTGACCATAAGGAGCTATCAGACCCACATGCATAAATTAGAAAATTAATATGGGTTGGGGAGATGGCTTGGGGGTTAGGTTTCTGTCTTGCAAGCAGAGAGACCTGAATTCAGATCGCAGATTCCAACTAAAAAAGTCAGGAGCAATGGTTGCAGGCTGCACTTCCAGTTCTGGAAGGTGGAGTCTGAGAATCCCACAGTAAAGCAAATAGGAGATAGAAGCAATCCAGGAGGATTCCTGAAGTCATCCTTGGGCCACACACATAGTACTCTCTGATAAACACACACACACACACACACACACACACACACACACACACATACACAATTAATTAATTAAAATAAAAAAATAAAATTATTATAATATTATTGTGCTAGGGACTAAACCAGGACTTTGCATGAGGCAGGCACTATCCAAGTGCTGGGCTGCCTAAATTCTTAGTAGCTCGTTATTTCAAGATAACCAACTTGCATTCTTTTCTAAACAAAAGCTACCAAAACCATGAGCATAATAAGCCTTTTCTCATTTGAGTTGCTGTCCTTCAGGCATGTCCTCACAGAAGCAGAGAGCCGAGTGCAAAGCATGTGCTGCATTCTACCTGTGTTGGTGTTTTAATCTTACATGATGCTTATATTAAGGCCTCCATCTTAAGGATGAACTGTTTGCAGAGATTAAAGAGAAATTCCATTTTGGGGGCGGGCCCTCTGTAGAGTTCTGGGGAAATCTTCCCCTGTAGAAAGTTCTGTGGGTATCTCCTATTTTAGGCACCACAAGCCCTAGAGGAAAGTCTAGAAATTCTCCATTTCTAGAGTATATGCTGTGAATGGTTCTAGGACAAACCTCCATGTAAGAAAGGAGTTGTGTGGAAATCTTGTGTTCAGGACTAAGCCTTGAAGAAAGGCTCCATTTTATTTATTTATTTATTTATTATTTATTTTTTATTTCCACTCATACAAACTTAACAGGTACATCAGTCCCCTCTCTCCCTCCAACCACCCACTGCCTTGCGCCCCCCTCCCCTCCTCCTTCCCTCCCCATCCCCCAGTGCCTCCCCCTCCCATCCCCGGAGCATCCTTTTTTTTTTTTTATTAAAAATTTAATTATACATTTTAAAATTTTTTTACCAGTTCCCTCCCTCCCCCCTCCTCCCCCCGAACCCCCCTCCCCCTCCCCATCCCCCAGTGCCTCCCCCCCAATTCCCAGAGAGTCCTTTATTGTGTACGCCTAACTCTCTACTGGGTCCTCCTCTCCGATGACATATAAGGACCCAGTGGCATTTCCATAAGCCCTTTCTCTTGTTCCCCTTAAGCATAAGATCACTACTATGGCTGTCAATCCCTTGCCTCCAGGGGTCTCGGTGCCCTTAACAGATGCTAGACTTTATGAGGGCAACAGTGCGCTGGACATTGCGCAGGGCATGCAAAGTCCCATTATGATTGCTTTGGCCCCAACTATTGTTGAGAATCTTGCAAATCGTTGCTCCTCCCATCCTTTTGCTCTTACAATCTTACCGCCCCCTCTTCCGCAAATGTCCCTGAGCTCCAGGATGGGGAGAGATGAGGCTGGGCTAGTTCTATGTGGTTGATATAGTCTCTGAAGTTCTGGATTGTGGTTTGTTGATTTTCTTTTGCAGTTTTGCTGCAGAGCATCCTTTAATGTGCATGCCAGACTCTCCTCTAGGTTCTCCTTTCTGATGTGGTACAAGGACCCAGTGGCATTTCCCAGAACCCTTTCCTGTGTTCCCCGTAAGCATAGGAATACTACTGTGGCTGTCAGTTCCTTGCCTCCAAGAATCTTAGTACAAAAGGCTCCATTTTAGAAATGAACTCTGTTGACTGTGCCAGAAAAATCTTCCTTTTTACCAGTGAACTCTGTGGAAATTCTTTATTTTATGAGTAAGTTCTGTGGAAACCCTCCATTTTATGAGTGAGCTCTAAGGAAAATGTGAAAAATCTTCCTTTTTAGGGGTTTGATGTCTGGAAAGTTCTGTGGCAATCCTACATTTAGGATTCAGAACTCTAGAAAGTTCTGTGGAAGTCCTCTATTTTATGACTGCCCTTCAGGCAAAATTCTGTGGAAATCCTCCATTTTAGGGGTTTGCTGTCTGGAAAGTTCTGTGGCAATCTTCCATTTTATGACTGCCCTCCAGGCAAAATTCTCTTGAAATCCTCCATTTTAGGGGTTTGCTGTCTGAAAAGTTCTGTGGCAACCTCCATTTTAGGATTTAGAACTCTAGAAAGTTCTCAGGAAATCCTCCATTTTATGAGTGACCTCCAGAGAAAGTTCTGTGGAAATCCTCCATTTCATGAATGAACTCTAGGGAAAGTTCTATGGAAATCTCTCATTTCAGGAGTGAGCTATAGGAAAAAGTTGTTTGGAAATTCTCCATTTTATGAGTCAACCCTAGGCAAAGTTTTAAGGAAATCCTTCATTATAGGAGTTGGGTCCCTGGAAAATTCTGTGGAAAGTCTTCATTAAAAGAGTGATATCTAGGGAATGTTGTGTGGAAATTCTCCCTTTTAGTTACTTGTCATGGAAAGTTCCAGGGAAATCCTCCATTTTAGGAGATGACTTTCTAGAAAGTTCTGTGGTAATCCTGCATTTATGAATGAGTGGTAGGGAAAGTTCTATAGAAAACTTCCTTTTTAGGCGTTAAGTCTGTATGTAAGTCTTCATTTTAGGAGTAACCTTTTTGGCAAGTTCTGTGGAAACTCTCCATTTTAGTCATGGACTTTGTGTAGAGAGTTCTGCAGAAATTCTCTATTGTAGGGGTAAATTTGTAATTAATTTTCAAGTGAAAAATATAGTATGTGAAGGCAATTAAAAAGCCATCCATCTATACCACAGCTTCAGATTCCTCACTATATTTCTATATGAAATGCTGGGAGGCAGTAATAAAATGTCTGAAGTTAGATTGATTTTGTAATTTAAGAAGATAGCTGTCTAGTTTTACAATAATTATCAGTTGATATAGTTGGCATAACAAGTGTGTTAACTTATACTACTTTATAACTCTATTTTTGTACAGATTAGTTCTGAATTTGATGACAAAATGTGAATTAAACATTTATATCAGGTTTTTACAATTCTTTTTTTTTGTGATTCAAAGCTCAGGGCATCTCTGTCCCTTTACATTTAATATTTTATAACCATTTTATTCTTTCAGAGTCTCTAGACCTATTCCTTATTTTTATTCTAGAATCTGAAGGAATTTGCTGTGTATTTAATTATATAACATATCTAGAAGATTAATGGAAAACTAGTTAATTTGAGTCACCTGTCAAATTTGTTTATTTTGAGTTTCTAATTTTCTAGATAGGGGGTAATCAATAGCTCCTTCAAGTTCTCAGTAACTCGTTCAATATCATTTTGCTGCTTAATTACTTATGTTCTTTGCCTTTAAAAAGACATATCAAACCATTTGGTCAAGGAACAGAACTTTGCCTCCAGAACAAATTCATCTTTAAAGGACATTTCTCTTTCCTAAAAATAGGAAATTGCTTAATAACATCCACAGCCTTTGGAGACATTTCCATATAAATGCAAAAGATAAGTTTGTTAAGCACATTTAATAACACTGGACATCATAATGCTATGAAAAACCCATTATGATTCTCTCTTCAGAAACCCCACACTGGCAGTATTGGAAAACTTTATCAACTTAAGCTTTTGGTTTTTGAAATACAATAGTGTTCTTTAATTTATTTCAAAGTTTATTCTAGATCTGCCTCTGTGTGTGTGTGTGTGTGTGTGTGTGTGTGTGTGTGTGTGTGTGTGAGAGAGAGAGAGAGAGAGAGAGAGAGAGAGAGAGAGAGAGAGAGAGAGAATGTAGTTTTGTGAGTGTGTGTATATGAGGGCACGTGAGTGTGTGTGCCTCTGGAGGCCCAAGGACGATATCAGGAATCATCCTGGATTGCTGTTCCATCTTACTGTTCTGTGTGGTTCTCTAGTTGAACCCAGAGCATACCATTAAGGCTAGTCTGGCTCACCGGCTTGCTCTGGACATTTGTAGCCTATGCGTTCCAGAGTTATGATTGCAGGCAGGCTGTCCAACCTGTCTGGCATTTTTGCATTTTCGTCTCTGAAGGAATAGTGAAACCATGTCTCTGTGGGACAGACAGGAAGGGAACAAGAGGGTTTCCATTTCCATGTTGAGAAATAGTCCTGGGTGAGGAACTGGACTACAGACACAGTCCTTAGAGCATTTTCTAAACAGAAACCTCAAGGCTGTGGAAAAAGAATCTGTCTGTCTGTCTGTCTGTCTGTCTGTCTGTCTGTCTGTCTGTATTTTCAAGAAATCATGGGACCGTTATGCAGGTCTTTTTGCTTGTGAAGCAAGGGCTTTAACCACTGATAATTCTCCCCAGCCTGCACTCCTATGTTTCATTATAAAGCAGACAAATAGATTGTCAAGCCTTTTCTTATCTCTCTCAGTGCTATCTGCAATTCATTTATTAACCACTTCTTTGAAACCATTTGTCTGTTACCTCTTGGGTAATGATTTCTATCATCTGCCGTATCTGCTGGTCCTAGTCATAGGAGTTTTTCTAATATTTCCAATATTGAGTATAAGCTGGTATTTTCACATCATACCAGTTGTTCTTAGAAAATAGATCAACTGTTTTCCTTCACTTTCTTCTTTCACATGTCTTTTTAAATGGGTTCTGGTGAACAAACTTGGGATTTAGTGCATGGAGGACTAGCACTTCCTGAACGAACTGTCTCCCTAGCCCTACATCCGCTTTTTTAAGAACATCAAGAATGATGTGGGGACCAAGAAATGTCTCAGTAGATGAGATGTTTGAAACATGAACATGAAAACCCAACTTTGGATCATTAGTATCCATATAAAAGCCCTGTGCTTATAATCCTGGTACTAGGGTGACTAAAATAGCAAATTTCCTGAGGCCTGGAGGCCAGTGTAGCCAAAGGGCGAACCCCAGCTTAAATGAATGAACCAGTCTCCCCCTCCCCCCAAAAAAGATGAAGAGCTGTTTAGGAAGATACCTGACAGTGACTTCTGACATGCAGACATGCATGAACACACATGGAATGACTTGACTTTCTTCAAATCTGTATTTTTCTCCCCGGATTTCTTGAAAATACTATCTACTAAGCACATTTGTTCATGGTTGTCATTCATAGTATGGAAAGGAATTAATAGATAGGATGCAATTTCGTTTTTAAGGAAAATATTTTAGAGTCTTGATAGAAATTTTGAAATTGTACATAGTAATCCCAGATGGCATATCTCAGATCTTATTACAAGATGAGCATGGTGTTGAAGTATGTTTCAGCTTTCTCTGAGTGGTCGATGGCATTTCAGACCCCATGTCTGCTTCTCAGTCTGCTATAATGATGACTACATAATATAAATATAACAAATTAAAATGAATTTTCTTCATTTTTCTGCCATCTTTATTTCCTGGACCAATGTGAAAATACTGAGCAATAGGGAACAGGAATCAAGATGAAGTGCGAGTAGGTCTTTAAGAATCCATGGACCATATATCTCCTTAGCCTGGAGGTTTCATGGTGCAGGGTTCTGGCAGTTCACACCAAAGGAATGGTGGTGCAGATGTATTTTGTAATCCAGCGGGTCTCACACACCCTGAGCATGTCACCTCTTGGATGGTCATGATTTCTTCAGACATGGCTCTCAGTGCAAGTCATGCCTATGTGGTCTGTGTTGGGTGATAGAAGCTGTCATTCAGCTTCTGCTTTGTCTCAGTAGGCAAAAACAGAGAATAGATGCATAATGATAGATTGCATAATAATAGATAGGCACGTGGGTGATAAATGGATATGTGGGTGATAGAGAGATGACAGATTTGATAGTGATAGTTGATAGGTAGGTGGTATATGATTGGTGATGATACAATAGATATTGCTAAATAGACTGAGAGAAGATGACAATACAGTTAGATGATAGGTAGGTGATAAATGCAAAATGATAGATGATAGATTATGTGGTGATAAATTGATAATCAAAAATGATAGATCAATAGATAATATATGATAGGTAGATAATGACAGATACATACCTATAGATAGACAATAGATAGATAGAACTCCTTTGCTACCTAGATGTTTGAGAGATAAATGATAGGTAGATGATTGCTTATAAATAAATGATATATATGTATATATGATACATACATAGAAGATAGGTAGGTAAGTAGGTAGATAGGTAGATGGATATGTAGGTAGGAAGATAGATAGATAGATAGATAATAGATAGATAGTCTTTTCTCACCACCTTGAGGTTTCTGTTTAGAAAATTCTCTAAGGGCTGTGTCTATGGTCCAGTTCCTCATCCAGGACTTTCTCACATGGAAATGGAAACCCCCTTGTTCCCTGTGTCTGTCCCACGCAGACCTGGTTCCACTTCTCCTTTAGAGACCAGGCTGCTGCTCCATGACTTGAGGCTTCAGTTGTAGCAAGGTAAGCAGGTTCCCTGTGTCCTGAGGGCTTTGAGTGACCGCCTGCTTCTCTGAGCAGTGCTGGTTCCACATGGAATGTGCCCTGTCTGTAGAGTCTGCCTCAGCTCTAGGGAGCTGCACTGAGGATTTTTTATATATTTGCCCTTGAACATTAGCCGAAGGTTTTGGTATCCTCGATATAAGAATCACAAGGAAAGAAGAATTTCTAACCCATGAAATAGCAGAAACATTTTGAACTTCTGAATACTGATGCCCTGGAGTCTTGTCAATATTCCTCTTTATTTTTCTTTCATGTATGTGTATATAGGGTGCATGTGTGTGCATGCACATGGGTGGGTCATGTATATTTGCATGTGTGTGCACATGGGTGGGTTGGGTGTGTTTGGACGTGTGTTTTCACATAGATGTGTCATGTGTGTTTGTGTGTGTACATGGGATGTCATGTGTGTATATGTGTGTGTGTAAATGGGTGGGTCACATATTTTTTGTGTATGTGCATGGGAGGGTCATGTGTGTTTACATGTGTGTGTGTACACATGGGTGGGTTGTGTGTGTATGCACAGGGGTAGGTCATATGTGTTTGCATGTGCACGTGGGTGGTTGTGTTTATTTGCATGTGCGTGTGTGTGTAGTTGGGTGGGTTTCTATACATGAATGCACTTGAGTATGTGTGTGTACCTTTAGAGGCTCAAGTTGATATCATGAATCATCTTCCATTACTCTTCCATCTTAGTGTCATGAGCCTGGATCTCTAATTAAACCCAGAGCACTCCATTAGGACTTGTCTGGCTAGCTAGCTTGCTCTGGGGATTCCCAGGCTCTGCCTTCCAGGGCAAGAATGTCAGGTGGACCACCACACTCACCTGGCATTTTTGGATAGAATCTGTGGATCTGAACACTGATCCCTTTGCTTGGGGAGTTTATAACCACTGAGCCATCTCTCTAATCCCAATATTTCTAACTCTTAATTCAAAGTCACTCTTCTCCATGTTCTGTTTGTGATTATTTATTTTATTTCTAGCTAAAGAAATCAAGGTAGTTATCATATTCAGGAAGTTTGAAAAAATGTGTCACACATTAAACTTGGATGTACATTGTGGTTGGGACTATACTATTATAATAACAGTGACTTGCCACAGTGGACTGAAAAATCCAGGGATTAGAAATCCATGTTAATTTAGGTGTCAGCAGTAAGCATTCCTTATGTGTTTACCGTGGACAGCAGCATTTTCTACAAGGAATTCCCTGCAAAGGGATCTGGATTTCTTTTTTCTTTTTATTGGACTGATTATGTGACAGGGACCAAGAGCCACAGTTATCAGAAGTCATCCAATTGAAGTTTTCTAAATTAGAGTCTTCAGGCCAACAGGAAGCCCAAATTCATTTTCTGTTGATTCTCATTAGTGCCAATTATCATGTTTGAGGAGCTTTGTGAATTTAACTCTCACAATCTCTCTACCAGCAGGGATACAATGTGACTAATTTGTGCTTTGAACTCTTTTTATTAATCCTCCTCTCTGATTATAAAAATAAGCAGAACATTTGATAAGTACAAGAACCCATTTTACAAAAAAAAAAAAAAAAAAAAGCATCATGAAAGACCTGGTGATCCAGCTATTCTGAAGCTGGTCACAAATTAAGTGACATTGCTTTTGCTTCAGTTTTGGATGTGCATGTCCTCCGAGTGTAGTTAGGTCGCGTCTCATATAAGCTTCTGTTTGGCCAAGGCGTTTCCCTCTATTCAGACTGAGTCAAGGACTCCAGTGTAGACAAGTAACAGGTTTGTATTAGCACGGATGGCTGGCCACCATCTCCCTATCTGGTCCCTTCAGGTGGTATGAACTTTGAAGATCAGTTCTTTATTATTATATCAGGCTTTATTTCTGTGCCTCATATCGCAGCTAGCTCTCGGTTCAGTAACTACTTCTATTTTCTTTAGATGTTTTCTTTTCCCTAGGGATGCCTTGCCTGAAGAATACAGCTTTGTCTCTCAGTGTCCAGATGGTGGGACCTTCGAACTCCTAATCCACATCTCACCCTGTGGGGAATGTACCTGAGTGCCTGTTCCTTCGAATGCAGGAGATGTGTTTGCCCTGGGAGCTGTGTGACACCCCATGTGGTGTGCTCTACAAACCGATAGTTTGCTTTGTCACAGTTGGAGGCCAGAGCTGCCTGTCTCAGTTTCAATCAAGTGTTGGTGAGGTTGCTCTGACCTGTAATGAGACAGAGTCTAGAAGCTGGGCTCAGGGACCAGAAGGGAAGGTCGGGCATGCTGGGCCAGCACGGTCATCCTGCACTGGGAAGAGAAGCAGAAAGCATGCTGTTAAATGCGAGGCCAACCTGGGCTACAAAGGAGATATCACATTAGCTACCGCTGCATAGCAAGACCCTCTCAAGCAACACAGAGCAAAAAAACATGCAGTCATACAGATAAATAAATAAATATATCTATGCAAATAAATATATTCATATCAATATATACTCACATATAAATATTGCATACTGTTAATATTTATATGTATGAATTTATACATGTATGCATATTGTATAAAAATTTATATCGCATATATATTCATAAAGAAATTTATATGTTATATAAATATATAAATATGAATTATACTTTATAAACTTAATAAATTTATAAAACAAATGAAAATTATATAAAATAGTTTATTATATATTTTTAAAATATATTATATTTATATAAATGGTATATTTGCTACATATTTAAATATTTATGTAATGAATTAATATCTTTTTATATATTATGCATAATATATAAATATATAAGTGATATATTTGCATAAATAAGCATGCATTTATATAAATAAATGCATATTTATATAAATGACAAGTAAAATAAATAATATTCAAACAAACATACTTGTACAAATGCTTATATAAATTTTTATAAGTAACAAATAATTCAATGAAATATACATAAATAAGTATAATAAATAAATAAATAACTGGAATGTCCCCATATCTGCTCATGTGAGAGTCTACCCAGTACACAGTCTCTTTCCCAAAGTTTGATTAGCCAAAAACACAACCAGTCCCAACCAAGCAGAATAAAAGATGAGTTCATCATAAGGTGACTTTGATCAGAGAAGAATGATATTTCCCACTGAGGAGGCCACATGCTATGACTATAGGCACCCCAAATACTTGGACATTAGGCCACAAATGTGTTTCCTTTTACAGGGAGGGTAGGGAGGGTAGACAAGGTGGGCGGGTATGGGGGAAGGAAATGTCAGTGTGGCCCTACAGACATTACCCTGGGAAGATTTATCACAAGGCCAGTGTGTTGTCACAGTGGGAATGTGCTTCTTTAGGAGTGTCTAGGTCCTAGGGCAGGCAGATAAGCTCAGGCTGGGGAAGAGTTTAAACAAGGTGTGAGTGTTGGGAGTCATGGGACAGTTTGCCTGCTGAGACACAACATTGAAAATTTTGAGGACTGGGCTCTGGTACATTGCTAAGTGGAATCACAACATTTGGAGCTGGTGAGAGAAGGAGTTCTTTGGAGCCAGCTATCTAGCATGCACACACACACAACACACACACACACACACACACACACACACGGATGTAGTAAAGAGAAAAATGATTTCTAAGATATGACACTTGTTTAATAGGATAATAAGACATTATTGTGATGGTGCGCACAGGTATGCTGTCCAAGAAAATACAGCATGGGCCACTGAGAGCTAATAGTCAAGATGCACTCAATGAAAAATTACTCCAAGACATCAGGGGTGTGGCAGATACAGGTATCAACTTGGCCATTGAGAGCTGAGCTCTAGAAACAATTGTAAAGAATCAGTAGTTAAGACAAGCCCTGAGCAAGCCTGCAATTGATGTGGGAAAACCCAGCCCATGGTGGGTGAGTCCATTCCCTGGGCAGGTGGGCAAAAGGGAGGGAGCTGGCTCAGTACTTTGGCACACTTCGGTAGACTCTCGGTCTGGCAAGTGAGGAGGTTTGCTCCCTGGGCAGTCCTGTGGCTATGGTCTGGCCACTTCGCTGGGCTCCTGGTGTTGGTGCGAGCTTACCTGCCCAGCTAGACAGGGAGCTAGAGCAAGAATCAAACCTCAGAGCAAAGCAAAAAGGACAGAGAGCGATTCAGGACAACTCTTGAAGTCACCCTTGGGCCTCCACAGGCACACATACTGGAATAACCTCTTGTATACATTTACACGCACACACGAACACACATACACACACACATACATACATACATACACACACCACATCGCAGCATACAATAGCACACCATACCACACACATGAAAAAAGGTTGCTTTCATTTCCAGAATGGAACAGGAGTCTGGTAGGGAACCAGAGTGAATTCAGGGGTAAGCAAAGAGGAAGTATGTTGCAGACTTCCGATCAGTCCCTCAACATTTTCTGTCTCTGCGCCTGTCCTGCTCTTGGGATGAGTGCAGCATTCCAAGTGCCTAGACCTTCCCTAATGGTGAGCTCCAGCATCAGCCAGAAGAGTTGCAGACAGTTGGTTGAACAGGCTTCCTCACCAGAAAATGGCTCTTGTTTATGTATTTGTCATCAATGCAGAAACTGTGGAACACTAAAGTTTTAATGAGGTCTTCCCCAGCTTTAGCTTTTCCCTGAACAACAGTAAGAGCAGAAGACATAGAGGCCTTGAAGATCCTTAGGTTTTCTAGTAATTGATGGAAGAGACGCTTGGGTTTTTTAGGTTTTTGGCTGGTGTGTGTGTGTGTGTGTGTGTGTGTGTGTGTGTGTGTGTGTGTGTGTGAAATGGCACTATGTGTACCTATGGAGGCCCAAGGGTGACATCAGGAATCACCTTGAATTGCTCTACCTCCTTATTGCTTTGCTCAGGGGTTTTCCAGGCTCTGCCTTCCAGAGCCAGGAGTACAGGCTGCCATTTGTGCTGAAGATTTTGTGTGGGATCTGGGATCTGAACTTAGGTCCTTCTGAGAGATGCTTTTCTGTAGATAGGAGGATATATGGATAAGTATATTGTTACACACTAACAAATCTATCCATAGATGATAGACAGACAGACAGACAGACAGACAGACAGATAGATAGGTATAGATAGATAGATAGATAGATAGATAGATAGATAGATAGATAGATAGATAGATAGATGATAGATGACTGATATATGAAATATGAGCACAGGGTGGGGGAGTAGGCAGATAGCTCTCACATAATAGTGATAGGATAAGAAGAAAAAAGTATCAGATATATAAATATCCTGGAAAAGTAGGTGATAAAAAGATAGAAAATCATCATAGATGCTAGATAAGTGACAGATTGATGATGGATTGACAAACAGGTAGATAGATGACAGATGATAAAAATAGATGGTAGGTAGATAGATTATAAATATATGATAGACATATATTATCTTCATTATGAGGGTTTTCTTCTTAGTCTTTACTTTTTCCTAAAGTCCCAAGCAGTGTTGTCTGTGTATCTATGTTTGTCTGTCTTCTATATTTACCATATATCCATCCATTCACATCCATTCATCTGTTGTGTATACCTTACATCTATATGTTCACTCATATACTCTCATACATTCTGCCTTCTCTCTTCTCTTTTAATGAGAAATATGTAATTTATTCTTAAGAGGGAGACAGAGAGAAAAAAAGAGAGAGTATATGCATGCATGCCATGGTGCATGGGTGGAGTCAGAGGACAACTTTCAGGAGTCAGTTCTCTCCTTCCACCATGTGGGTTTTGGGGGCTCAAAGTCAGGTCTCCAGCATTATGGAGGAAAAGGAATGGCTGACTGGCAGAAGCTGGAAGTGGCCTAAGTCACTGCACACATCATGGAGGCCGAGAGCTGTTGTAGGCAAGCTCAGGAGCAGACTCACTCAAGTAGGGTGGGGTTGACCAACCTCAAGGCCTGCCCTCTGTGACTGCCTTCCTCTAGTAAGGCTCCACCTCCTAAAGGTGCCATGACCTTCCCAAACAACTAAAGATTCAAACACATGAACCTGTGGGGGACACTCACATTTCAAACCATTATACTTTTTGTCTGTCTATTTATCTATCATCTATGTATCCATCTTCTGTCCATCCAATTGCTTATAATCTATTATTTATTTATCATCTGTCTGTATCTATCAGTCTGTTATCTATTGATCTATCATCTATGTCTGTATCTATCATCTTTCTATCATCTATATATATATCTATCATGTATCTTTCATCTGTCACTTATCTATCTATATGCCTATCTATCTATCTATCATCTATCTATCTATCTATCTATCTATCTATCTATCTATCATCTGTCTTTCTGTCTATCCATTTCTATCAAATTACTTATGATCTATCTATATCTATCATATATCTCCAACTATCTCTCTATGTCTCTGTCAAAACCCAATATCTTCATCTAAGTGTTTTGGATTTTCATGGGTATGTCTGCTCAGATATGAAGAAGGTCCAAAGGCAGGTGGGCATTGCCAAAGTCAGGCATTGCCAAAGTTGGAGTGTGTGTCCAAGAGAGAAGCACACTGTGAGACAGGAATCCAGAGTTCATGTTTTTAGAAAACCTTCAAGGCAGGAATAACGAGGCTTGGGAGAACTCCTCGCTCATGTGGCATCAACACGTGTTGTCTTGTACTTATTTCTTAAGTCTGTTGTTGCTTGCTAATTTCCATTGATTATAATGATTTTCTCCCACGCTTGGAGAGTGAAGGCTGAGGCGGGGTTATAAATGGGGCTAATTAGGAAGATTCAGATTGCTTTTGTGGCTGTTTCAAAGCATTTCGGTGACCCATAATTAAATTATGTTGCCAAATGATTTGTTAATTATCATCTCCCCATCGAGTTAATTTCATGGGAGATCTCAATCATGGTCTAATGGGTAGAGCAAGGAGCTTGCACACATGCTTGGCAGCAAAAGGCAAGGGTGGTTGGCAGTGGATGCTTGTTTGGTGGGAAGATGTTTCTTTTGTTCCCCAATTCAAAACATTGTGCTCACAGAATTCAATTATGGGTTGATGGAATCTCCTAGAAGGTTGGAGGCAAAGGCGATAATTCCTTCTTTTTTTTAATGAAATAATTCTGTCTGCGGCATCACAATTGGATGGGTTTTGCAGGCATCTCCGAAACACAGACTGAGTGGACTTCAACAGGCTGGTCCTTTTATAGTTGGACAGTTGTGTTCTTCCCCTCCACCCTCCCACCCCCCACAAACTACCCTAACTTCGATGGCATACAGTGAGAGAGAAGCCTTTAATGCCTTTCATGAGACACACCCTTCAGTACATTGAAAGATCACTCCAACTTGCAAGACAGCTCTATTCTGTTTTCTGCTCTGATTAAGAAAACAGAAACTAAATTCAGGAGTGAGGTTCTTCCCCGAAGTGGGGGGAGTGTTCACTTGTATAAGATGCAGCTTAACTCTTCCTCCCTACCGTTCGCTGTTATCTCAAAGAGCAGAGCCAAACAGCGTGCCGAGTTTGGTCTGGCTCATCATTTTTCTCTTCCAAACACCTCTGTGTTCATGAACAGTAAAGTAGTATTACCTTTAGTCTTTCTTCAGTCAGCATGCTTTCTATCTGATTAAATCCGTTAGTGAGCTGTGCTCAGTCCTTCTCATATTAGCCAGTTATGATTTGCGGATTTGGTTAGAATGTTGTGTGCATTGCCCGCTGTGTATAACTTTTGGGGATGATATCTTGGGGTCTTCCAGCCTCTCTTCTGTGTTCCAAAGCTGCAGCTTAGCCTCCTGAGTCCAGCGGGTGTGCCCATATATCTTTCATGCAAATTATGGACACCAACTGTAGGCTACTGCCCAGGACCACAGCAGCTTCACAACTCTGCTTGTGATGCAAGGTTCTAATCCCCATACCCTGGACACATTCCTTTGCTCGCCAACACCTTATAGATACTGTAACAGCCAATTTCTAATTTTATTTATGCTGTTGATAGTACAGAGAGTGGGAAGAGTGTGCTACTGTTATCCTGGTGGCCTGCCTCATTCTCAAATAACCCACAATGCAACCAATCAATCAGGTGTTAGGGCCTAAGTACACAGCAGTTACTTAGGGAAATGCTACCCTAAAAATCTCATGGCAGGAGAATCTTGACTGAATGAGTGTCTCATTTCTACTATCTCCCCTTATTTGCTATAACAATATAATTATTTATAAAGAAAAACACAACATATACTGTGTAAGTCTCTAATCAATAAATGTGTGTTACTCGATTACAGCAGCCCAAGGTTAGGCGGCTGCTTGCAAACTTGGCAACCTGAGTTCAATCTCTGGAACTCAACAGGGAGGAAGGGAAGTTGTCCTTTGACCTCCACCCATCATGCTCCATGGTAGACCTGTGTCCACTTCTTTTTATCTGTCTCTCTTTTTTAGTGTGCATGTGTGTGTGTATTCATGTGTATGTGTATGTGTGAATGTCTATGTGCCTGTTTTTGTATATATGTGTACGTGTGTGTTCTTGTATATGTCTATATATATGTGCATATGTGTGTTTATGTATGTATGTATGTATTCGTGCATGTATATATCTGTGTGTTTGTTTATATGTGTATGTGTTGTGTGTGCAGGTTGTTTAGATGTGTATATCTGTATGTCTGCATATATTCATGTTGTATGTCAGTGTGTATGTTTATGTATGTATATGAGTTTGTGTCTGTGTATATGTGTATTTCTATGTGTGTCTGTGTACGTGTGTTTTTGGGTATATGTGTATTTGTGTATATGTGTATATATATGCATATTTGTGTGTTTGTGTATGTACGTGTATGTGTGTGTGGGATGTTTGCATATGTATAATTTGTATGTGTATGTGTGTGTATATCTGTGTATGTTTGTGTTTTATGTCTGTGTATATGTTTGTATGTGTGTGTCTGTGTATGTGTTTATGTGTGTATGTTGTGTGTTTGTGTGGGGAGAGTTGTTTGTATATGTATGTGTATATATTTTTGTATATGGGTATGTGTGTTTGTATTGTCTGTGTGTGTATGTGTGCTTGTGTGTTTATGTGTGGGGTTGTTTGTATATGTATGTGTTTATGTTTGTGTATATGCATTTATGCAGGTGTGTGTTTGTGTTGTATGTCTTGTGTGCACATGCTTGTATATGTGTTCATCTGTTTGTTTGTGTGTGTGTTTTTGTCTCTGCATGTGTGTGTGTTCAGAGTTGTCCGGAATCCATGACCACACAAAGACCTGGTCATAGATTTCTAGCTCCTTGCTGAACATAACCCTTGGCGTCAGCAGCTGAGGGGAAGGAGCTGTGTTCATGGTCACGCTAACAGCTTGCAGTGCAGCCTCATGGCAGGAGCAGAGGAAACTGGCTACACCATCTCCATGGGAGCTGCTGAGAAAGGGGCACACTTCCTACTGTGACAGTCTTCCAGTCTGCCTAGTAATTTCATCTCCTTTTTATCTACTTGCTCACGGGATGGCCCTAACCTCCATGGGCTAGGTCTTCCTCCATCAATTAGGCAATCTACAGGCTTGCTCAGAGGCTTACTTTAACTAAATAATTCTTCATAGATGTGCCTAAAAGCTCAGTTCTCGATTATCAAGTTGAGATCTGTAAGCAACTGGCACAGATGTAGCAACTTAAAATGTAAAATAATCACCTCTGAGACTGATTACAGACTTCAGAGAAGAACTGATGATACACAGTAGCAGGTGGAAAATGTGGAGAGAAGTCAGGTATCATCCATCTTCACATGTCTCACTCAGATTTATGTCATCAGGATGTACCTGATCTCACCAGTAATGTGGCCTCCTCATCACCTGACAAGTGCATCTACCAGGGAACTTTCTTAGTGACTCAGTGTCTCTCAGGATGGGTGTCCAGGCAGCGTTTGCTGACACGACCACACAGCAGATCCTACAACAACAAGCAGGCCCATGGTGTCCTTTGCGACTTAGCTGGGCCAGCGCTCATCGTCAGCTCTCAGCTGCAGGCTACCATCCATCATGGCAGGAGAGGGGGAGCGCTAAGAACTGGTTCGTTCACATCACGCTGCATGCTGAGTTCATAAGTCAGTGCTCTGTACTTGCTCGCTTTCTCGTGCATTTCAGTCCTCTGTGTAGCACTCTGTACAAAGTCTGTATGCCATTACTTTATCCATTCTGCATTTATTATGGATCTGGTCTTTAGTATGCATAAAAATACCTTGAATGCTAATAGTCTTACAAATATGTGCTCTCAAGCTATCACCATGATCTGTCCATATTTTTTTTCTGATTTTTTAAAAACATGTTGCGTTTTGGAAATTATTGTTCCTCGTAAATCTGTTGTCTTAACAGTCACATTTTTTATGATGAATCATCACTGTGTGACGATAAAAGCAGTTATTTAAAAAAAAGAGGAAGAAAACCCAGAAAATTAAGCGCCGTATGTACTCCCTAATAGGTGGCTCCTAGTACCAAACTCACCCAGCCCACATTGAGACACTCAAAAGTAAACCTATGTAACACAGTAATTGCAAGGATTATGAACAAGAGAGATGGGGTAGGAGGGCCACACCAGAAACAAGGAGAGAGGGGACCATGTTACAGCAGAGAAAATAGGCCTCCATCAAGGTCTGCAAGTAAGTAATGAGAAACCTGGTTAAGTTCACAGACGTTCTTTCCTGATCTCACCAGAAGGGGAGGGCATATAGTCTAGCAGATAAAAAGTAATCATTTTGCAAATGGGTGATGGACCCCTCCCTCACTGAGGTTTCCTACTCTTATTACATCTACACTTGAATGTGCTATTACAACAAGACTCCAGTGTAACAGCTTTTTGTCTCTGACCAGGGGGTGACATACAGTGCCCAGCAGAATGGAGTGAAGGGCATTGCAGGAGCAGCAAAACTGCAAAAGAAAATCAACAAACCACAATCCAGAACTTCAGAGACTCTATATCAATCACATAGAACTAGGCCAGTCTAATCTCTCCCCATCCTGGAGCTCAGGGACATTTGCGGAAGAGGGGGCGGTAAGATTGTAAGAGCAAAAGGATGGGAGGAGCAACGATTTGCAAGATTCTCAACAATAGTTGGGGCCAAAGCAATCATAATGGGACTTTGCATGCCCTGCGCAATGTCCAGCGCACTGTTGCCCTCATAAAGTCTAGCATCAGTTAAGGGCACCGAGACCCCTGGAGGCAAGGGATTGACAGCCATAGTAGTGATCCTATGCTTAAGGGGAACAAGAGAAAGGGCTTATGGAAATGCCACTGGGTCCTTATATGTCATCGGAGAGGAGGACCCAGTGGAGAGTTAGGCGTACACAATAAAGGACTCTCTGGGAATTGGGGGGGAGGCACTGGGGGAAGGGGAGGGGGAGGAGGGGGTTCGGGGGGAGGAGGGGGGAGGGAGGGAACTGGTAAAAAATTTTAAAATGTATAATTAAATTTTTAATAAAAAAAAAAGGAAAAAGAAAAAAAAAAAAGAGGAAGAAAGTCCTATTCTAGCCATACTTCTGTTATAGGTACTATATTAAATTCTCTGGAATAATTATTTCTTAAAAAAATCATGGGTAGCTATATTTTGCTGTCTGATGATATACTATAGTACTTGGAGAGAGTGTAAGAAAAGGCATCATGAATATTTATATGGAAGACAAGAACTTCTAGGTACTAGAAGTTTTGAAATATGCTCACAAAGGTGATATAATAAACTTTGATTTTAGTATTTTGATATAGTCACCATTGTGTGTTGTATGTTCTTGTTAATTATTTATTGTGGGTGTGCGTGTACCAGAGAGCACTCGGAATATGTGTGCCTGTAGAGGCCTAAGGGTGACTTCAAGAATCACCCTGGATTGTTCTTACCTCCTTATTGCTTCAGTATGGGATTTCCCAGGCTCTACCTTCAGGGATGGAATTGTAAGTCGTTGCCATTTCCACCTGGCAATTTTACATGGGATTTGTGGATCAGAACCCAGATCCTTTTGCTTGTAGGCAAGTGCTTTAACCCCTGAGCCATCTCACCAGCCCATTCTTACTAATTGTTTTTTTTTTTTTTTTTTTTTTGTATCCTGTAGTGGGAAGAGCAACTGACATCAGATGTACTCTCTTATTTCAGTGTAAAATAATGTAACCCTTACCCTTCTGTTGCCATAAGAACATATTCTCACCCAAACATAGGAGGGAGAAATGGTTTATTGTGGTTGGCCTACAGTGCCAGAGGTAATGGATTCTATCACAGCAGGCAACACACAAGGGAAGGCAGAGAAGAGTGGGAACAGAAGCAGGAGGCTGACTCTCGCTGCAGGGGCCAGTAGGAGGCAGAGAGGAAAACAGACAGGAAGTGGAGTCTGTCTATCAAACTTCAAGTCCTACTCACAGCAATGTGCTTCCTCCAGTAATGCTCCACCTTACCAAATAGCGCTGCCTTGCTGGAGACCAAGTGTTCACACACATGAGTCTGTGGGGAACATGTCACAATCAGACTGTAATGAACATATTCTTATTAACTGGTGATACCTATGGTGGGTGAATAAATTCCCTGTACAGGTAGATAAGTACTGTGTAATGATATAGCAAGTAGCTGAACATGCAGCTAAGCAACCAGTCATGCATTGACTCCCAGTGGTCTGCTATTGGCTGTGGATGGATATAATCAGATGCCTGTTGCTATTACTTTCTCACCATGGTGGGCTGTACCTTTCTGCCCTGAGTTACTCAGTTATTTCGTGATATCAAAGTAAGAATGCAGTTTGCCTCCATGTTGCTAATAACATTCATGATCTAGCAAGGGGGGAATAAGGGATTTTATGTTGGTTTACAATTGGCAGTTACAATCTTCGTATAGTTTGGCAAAGGAGAGCTCATATCAATCCCAGTGACTGAGAGACCTGGCCACACCAAATCCACGGGACTGCACTGAAAGAGGCCAGAGCAAACCTCACTGGTCAGACCCACACGGGTGGCCCAGTATACCAAAGAATGCCATGTTTGGCCAAGTACACCAACAAATGCCAACTTTGTTAAGCACCTCCCTCTGTCTTATTCACCTGACCAAGGACTAATCCCACCTACCATGGACTGGGACATCCCACCCACTGTGTACTGGGTCTTACTCCATCAATCAGGGAATCTTCTGCAGGCTCACTCTGGGTTTCACTCAACTACTACTAATTCTTTTCAAATGTGCCCAGAGTTCCGAATCTTCAATTGCCAAGTTGACACCTGTATTTAACCATGATAAGCAATGACAGAAGTAATAGTCACATTCCTCAAAAACTGTATGGAAGACATTTCTGTAAATACTTGAAGACACTAAAGTGCTGTATGGAAGGCATTTCTGTAAATACTTGAAGAGACTAAATTAAAATACAGTTTGAGGATTGGTTACAGGTGCTGGTCTGACCAGGAGATACTTTTCTCTATGTGATTCTTTCGAGACTGATGCTAATCTTTGCCTTTTCCAAAGCTTATTATTAGAGGTAATAGATATTTGAGATCTTGTTTACATATTATAACTGATATTGGAGCAGGAGCTCCCCAACTATGACCTGACTCTAATCTATCCTGCTCGAGATAGCCATAGGAATGTACATTGCAATAACAGATACTGCACAATTCATTCCAGCCCATGTTGGCTCTGCTAGGTATTGTAGCATGAATGTGACATTTATCTGTTATCCATTCTCTTTTCTTTTTTTTATTAAAAATTTAATTATACATTTTAAAATTTTTTTACCAGTTCCCTCCCTCCCCCCTCCTCCCCCGAACCCCCTCCTCCCTCTCCTCTCCCTCCCCATCCCCCAGTGCCCCCCCCCCAATTCCCAGAGAGTCCTTTATTGTGTACGCCTAACTCTCCACTGGGTCCTCCTCTCCGATGACATATAAGGACCCAGTGGCATTTCCATAAGCCCTTTCTCTTAAGCATAGGATCACTACTATGGCTGTCAATCCCTTGCCTCCAGGGGTCTCGGTGCCCTTAACAGATGCTAGACTTTATGAGGGCAACAGTGCACTGGACATTGCGCAGGGCATGCAAAGTCCCATTATGATTGCTTTGGCCCCAACTATTGTTGAGAATCTTGCAAATCGTTGCTCCTCCCATCCTTTTGCTCTTACAATCTTACCACCCCCTCTTCCGCAAATGTCCCTGAGCTCCAGGATGGGGAGAGATTAGACTGGCCTAGTTCTATGTGATTGATATAGAGTCTCTGAAGTTCTGGATTGTGGTTTGTTGATTTTCTTTTGCAGTTTTGCTGCTCCTGCAATGCCCTTCACTCCATTCTGCTGGGCACTGTATGTCACCCCCTGGTCAGAGACAAAAAGCTGTTACACTGGAGTCTTGTTGTAATAGCACATTCAAGTGTAGATGTAATAAGAGTAGGAAACCTCAGTGAGGGAGGGGTCCATCACCCATTTGCAAAATGATTACTTTTTATCTGCTAGACTATATGCCCTCCCCTTCTGGTGAGATCAGGAAAGAACGTCTGTGAACTTAACGAGGTTTCTCATTACTTACTTGCAGACCTTGATGGAGGCCTATTTTCTCTGCTGTAACATGGTCCCCTCTCTCCTTGTTTCTGGTGTGGCCCTCCTACCCCATCTCTCTTGTTCATAATCCTTGCAATTACTGTGTTACATAGGTTTACTTTTGAGTGTCTCAATGTGGGCTGGGTGAGTTTGGTACTAGGAGCCACCTATTAGGGAGTACATACGGCGCTTAATTTTCTGGGTTTGGGATACTTCACTTAATATAATTGTTTCTAATGACATCCATTTCCCAGCAAATTCCAGTAATTCATCATTTTTGATGGCTGAGTAGTACTCCATTGTATAGATTTACCACAGTTTCCTTATCCACTCGTCAACTGTTGGACACTTAGGTTGATTCCATGACTTTGCTATTGTAAACAGTGCTGCTATGAACATGGTCGAGCTTGTGCTATCGAGGCGAACCTCTGCTGCATGGGGGGTTATTCCCAAAAGTGGGATAGCAGGGTCATATGGCATTTCAATCTTTAATTTCTTTAAGAATCTCCAGACGGCTCGCCAGAGTGGCTGTATGAGCCTGCATTCCCACCAACAATGTAGGAGAGTTCCCCTCTCTCCATATCCTCTCCAGCATTTGTTGTTGTTTGTATTGTGGATTTTTACCATCCTGACTGGGGTGAGATGATATCTCAGGGAAGTTTTGATTTGCATTTCCCTGATGGCAAAGGAAGTGGAGCATTTTTTAAGATATTTGTTAGACATTTTAATTTCATCCCTGGTAAAGTTTCTTTGAAGTTCCAGGGCTCATTTTTTAATTGGGCCAGTGTTTTCCTTGGAGTTTAATTTTCTAAGTTCTTTGTGCATTCTGGACAGTAGAGCTCTGTCAGATATGTGGTTAGTGAAGATTTTCTCCCATTCTGTGGGTTGCCTTTGAGCTCGTGTGACAATCTCTTTATCTGAACAGAAGCTCTTTAATTTCACAAGATCCCAACTGTTGAGAGTTGGTAGCAGTGACTGTGCCATTGGATGTCTGTTTAGGAAGTGTTGGCCTAGCCCAATCAGCTCGAGGGAGTTCCCTATCCTTTCATCTATAGTTTTTAAAGTCTCTGGCCTTAAATCAAGGTCCTTGATCCATTTGGAATTAAGTCTTGTACATGGTGACAAGTATGGGTCCACTTTAATCTTCTGCATGTGGAGATCCAGTTTTGCCAGCACTATTTGTTGAAGATGCTGTTCTTTTTCCATTGGATTCTTTGGGCCCCTTTGTCAAAGACCAAATGGCTGTAATTTTGTGGGCTTATATCTGGGTCTTCAATCCTTATCCATTGATCTGTGTGTCTATTTTGGAGCCAGTACCAGGCTGTCTTTATAACTATGGATTTGTAGTATAGACTTAGGTTTGGTATGGTAATACCTCCAGCTGTGTTTTTGTTACTCAGGATTGTCTTTGCTATCCTGGGTCTTTTGTGCCTCCATATGAACTTTGAGATTGTTTCGTCAACTTCTTTGAAGAATTGCTTTGGGATTTTAATTGGTATAGCACTGAATTTGTATATTGCCTTTGGTAGGATGGTCATTTTTACAATGTTGATTCTACCAATCCAGGAACATGGGAGGTCTTTCCACCTTCTGGTGTCTTCTGCTATTTCTTTCTTTAGGGTTTTAAAGTTTTCATTGTAAAGGTCTTTTACCTCCTTGGTTAGGTTTATACCAAGGTATTTCATTTTTTTAGAGGCTATAGTAAATGGGATTGTTTCTCTCAAGGCTTTTTCACTTCTTTCATTCTGGGCATATAGGAAGGCCTCTGATTTTTGCACATTTATTTTGTATCCTGCCACCCTGCTGAACTTCTCAGTTAGTTCCAGGAGCTTCCTGGTGGAGTTTTTGGGATCACTCACGTATAATTTCATGTCATCTGCAAATAGGGATAGCTTGACTTCTTCCTTGTCGATTTGAATCCCTCTTATGTCCCTTTCTTGTCTTATGGCTCCAGCTAAGACTTCAAGTACAATATTGAATAGAAGTGGTGAGAGTGGACAGCCTTGTCTAGTTCCTGATCGAAGTGGGAATGCTTCCAATTGTTCCCCATTGAGCATAATCCTTGCTGTGGGCTTCTTGTATACAGCTTTTATTATATTGATAAAGGTTCCTTTCATTCCTACAGTCTCTAGCCTTTTGATCATAAAAGGCTGTTGGATTTTGTCAAAGGCTTTTTCTGCATCTATCGAGAGTATCATGTGGTCTTGGACTTTGGACTGGTTTACATGATGAATTACATTTATTGACTTGCGTATGTTGAACCAACCTTGTGTGCCGGGGATGAAGCCTACTTGGTCCCCGTGAATGATCTTTTTGATATGTTTTTGAATCCGATTTGCTAAGACTTTGTTGAGAATCTTTGCATCTGTGTTCATCAGAGAGATCGGCCTATAGTTTTCTTTTTGAAGTGAATCTTTATTAGGTTTTGGGATTAAGACGATATTAGCTTCATAGAAGGAATTTGGTAGTGTTCCTTCCTTTGCTATTTGATGGAACAGTTTAAGGAGTATTGGTGTTATTAACTCCTTAAATGTCTGGTAGAATTCTGTGCTGAATCCATCTGGCCCAGGACATTTTTTGGTGGGAAGATTCGAGATTACTTCTTCAATTTCCTTGTATGTTATAGGACTATTTAAATAATTCACAACTTCCTGATTCAATTTAGGTAGGTTGTATTTACTTAGAAATTCATCCATCTCTTTTGTATTGTCAAACTTCACAGAGTACAAGTTTTTGAAATATGATGTTATAATTCTCTGGATTTCTTGGGTATCCGTAGTGATAACTCCATGTTCATTTCTAATTTTGTTAATTTGGGTTTTCTCTCTCTTGCTTTTGGTTAATTTAGCTAGGGGTGTATCAATCTTATTGATTTTTTCAAAGAACCAGCTTTTTGACTGGTTGATTTTTTCTATTGTTTTCTTAGTCTCTATTTCAGATATTTCTCCCCTTATTTTGCTAATCTCTTCTCTTCTACCACTTTTGGGATCAGATTGCTCAAGTTTCTCTAAAGCCTTAAGCTGCATTGTTAAGTTGTTTATTTCTGATGTTTCCATTTTTTTGATGTAGGCATTAAGAGCTATGAACTTACCTCTTAGGACAGCTTTCATTGTGTCCCAGAGATTTTGGTAAGTTGTATTTTCATTTTCGTTCACTTTCAGGAAATCTTGAATTTCCTTTTTAATTTCTTCCTGAATCCAGTTCTCATTCAGCATCATATTGTTAAGTTTCCAGGAGTTAGTGTATTTTCTCTTGTTTGTTGTGTTGTTGTGGATGTCCAGCTTTAGGTCTGATAGGGCACAGACTAGAATTTCGACTTTTTTGTATTTGTGTAGATTCATTTTGTGGCCCAATATGTGATCTATTTTGGAGAAAGTTCCGTGTGCTGCTGCGAAAAATGTGTATTCTTTGGTGCGTGGGTGAAAAGTTCGATAGAGAATCTGTAAGGTCCATTTCAGTAAGGGTTTGGTTAAGCTCCAAAGTGTCTCTGTTGAGCTTTTGACCTGTTGATCTATCCCATGTTGAGAGGGCGGTGTTGAAATCCCCGAGAATTATCGTTTGGGGGTTGATTTCTTGCTTTAGACGCTGTAGGGTTTTCTTAATGAATGTGGAGGGGCCCGTATTGGGTGCATATATGTTCAGTATTGTGAAGTCTTCCTGGTGAATTGTACCTGTGACTAAAATGTAGTATCCATCTGTGTCTCTTATGATTTTCTTTGGTTTGAAGTCCACTTTGTCTGAAAGCATAATTGCTACCCCTGCCTGTTTCCTGGTTCCATTAGCTTGCAAGATTTTGGACCAGCCTTTCATTCTTAGGAGGTGCCTATCTTTTGTGGTGAGAGGAGTTTCCTGAAGGCAGCAGATTGTTGGATTGTGGTTTTTAATCCAAGTTTGTAATCTATGTCTCTTAATCGGTGAGTTAATGCTGTTGACATTTAATGTTATAAAGGAGAAATTATTTTTAATTCTGGACAATTTTTATGTTTAGTAGATTTTGTAAGCATGATGTTTGATATTTATATTTCGTTGGTATTATACTTCCCTTCTGTCCTCCTGGATATGCTTGTTCTTTTCTTCAAGCTTGACTATCATTTCTAGCATTTTTTTGAAGGCCTGGTTTGGTAGACATGTATCCCTTCAAGTTGTCTTTGTGCTGGAAAACTTTTCTTTCTCCCTCAATCATGACAGATAGTTTTGCCGGGTATATCAGTCTGGGTTGGCATTTTTGCTCATTTAATACTTGAAGTATGTCTCTCCAAGCTCTTCTTGCTTTTACTGTTTCCATTGAGTAGTCATTTGTTATTCTAATAGGTTTACCTTTAAAAGTGAGTTGCTTTTTTTCTCTTGAGGCTCTCAGCACCTTTTCTTTGTCTTGAATGTGGAGTGTTTTGACTATTATTTGCCATGGCGATTTTCTATTTTGGTCATATCTGTTTGGAGTGCGAAATGCCTCTTGTATTTGGATAGGCCTCTCATTCTTTAGTTGTGGGAAGTTTTCATTTATGATGAATTGAAATATTTCCTCAGGTGTGGTATTTTGGGATTCTTGTTCTGGTATTCCATGAATGCGCATGTTAGGCTTCTTCAGAGTGTCCCATATTTCTTGAATACTCCTCTCCAGTATCTTTTTGGCTTTAACAATCTCTTCCATTGAGCTGGTTAATTCTCCTACTTTGTCTTCAAGATCTGAGATTCTATTTTCTGCCTCATTTGTTCTGCTGATAAGACTCTCTGTAGAGTTTTGGGTTGAAGATAACTTATCTCTTAGTTCAATTTTAAACTCTGCCTGAGACTGTTTTACCTGCTCTATACCTATTTTTGTTTCTTGAACTGTTTTTCTCAACTCCAGGTTCCTGTTGTGTTCCTGTTCAAAGTGGTTGACACTGTTATTTAACTCTTCTCGGATTTCCTCTTTCATATTATTCATCATGGTAATGATCATACTCTGAAAGTCGTTATGTTCGGTCTAGCTTTCATGGCTATTTTCTATGGATTTGTTCTGGTCGCAATCCATCGTTATGGGATTGATTTTTTTGGTGGGAGATTGTTCTTGGGTTCTGTTTCTCGTGGATCTGCACTTTGACTTGTACATTGTTGTTTTGTTTTTTAGGACCTTTCAGTTTCTGTGTGTTTTTCACTGAACCGATGTAGTTGGTATTGTTACACCTGCCAGTTGTTACTAGTGCTTGCCTTGGATTGGGTATGTTTGTGTATTGGTATTGTTATATCCTAGATGAGACTACTAGGATGTTAGTACGTCAGTTAAGTAACCAGGGGATGAATATAAGTATGGTAGTGTACTTTTATGATCTAGTGTCTTGGTGAAATGTGAGGGTGGGTGGTGTACTCCCTGGAGTTGTATGTTTTTGGGGTGGCTGTATGAGGAAGCAGACCTACAACATTGATACTAGAAAGGATCAGTAAGGTGAGAGAAAAGAAAAAAAAAAAAAGGTTTACTTATCTTTAGGCTGGATGTGAAGTCTCGCATGTGATACAATGGTTGTAGTAAAGTCCAGATGTATGGCCTGTGTTCTCTTTGTTCCTTAGAGTTTTCCTTGAGTTTCCTTTGGACTTTATTGAATTCTGAGTAGCAGTGTGTCTTCCGTGGACCACGTGCGTAGGTCCCCGGTGGGCCAGAGAGGCAGAGGGTCTGATGTTGATGGCAGAATTCTTCACCTGCGACCTGGGCGCTGGTCGGGGTCCGGCGCGGAGGGGGGGCTGGGGGCAAAGCCGGCGGCTGCGGGTGCGGGTGCTGCTGGCCGGGTGGCTCGGCTCCGGGTTGGGGGGCTGGGCTGGGAGCCCATTCTCTTTTCTGTGCAACAAAATGCTGGTATTGTTTGTCACCATGTAATATATACACACACACATGCACATATTTATATACATATATATATATAGTACCATACATGCACTTGTAGTGTATAAAATTAGTATGCCAACAATGCTTTTTTCACTTACTTAAGAATGCAGTAATAAGTTATATAATGAGTAGAGTGTTTTATCTATGTGATATATAACCAGAGTGTCTTATATTCAGTATCAGAGACAACCAAGTAGAGCTAGGAGTTGCCAAACATAATTATCATGTGTGGTTGATTTCAACATGTAGTGTACAAATTAGAATTCTGCAAGTAGCCAAGAAAGGAAATATGACCACCAGGTCAGTTGTCCAAGAAACAAATTAAAAAACAAATTTTTAAAAAAGCTGAGTTTTGACATCTCATTTTCCATATTTGGTCTTTGTAAGTTATACAATCCGTACTTCTTATAAGATTTTTTTTTCAAATAAATCAACAAACCATAATCCAGAACATCAGAGACTCTATATCAACTATCTAGAACTAGGCCAGACTAATCTCTCCCTATCCTGAAGCTCAGGGAAATTAGCGGAAGAGGGGGCGGTAAGATTGTAAGAGCACAAGAATGGGAGGAGTTATGATATGCAAGATACTCCACACAAGTTAGGGCCGAAGCAATCACATTTGGACTTTGCATGCCCTACGCAATGTCCAACACATTATTGACCCCACAAAGTCTAGCATTTGCTAAAGGCACTAGGATCCTTGGAGGCAAGGGATTGACAGTCACAGTAGTGTTCCTATGCTTAAAGGGAACACAGAAAACGGTTCTGGGAAATGCCACTGGGTCCTTGCACCTCATCGGAGAGGAGGATCCAGGATCCAGAGGAGAGTTTGGCATGCTCATGGAAGGATGCTCCGGGGATGGGAGGGGGAGGCACTGGGGGATGGGAAAGGAAGGGGGAGGGGAAGGGGGCACAAGGGGGTGGGGGTTGAGGGAGGGAAGGGACCGGTGTACCTGTTAAGTTTGTATGAGTGGAAATAAAAATAAATAAATAAATATTTTTTAAAAAAAGCAATGAGATGAAGCATGCCAAAAAAAAAAAAAGATTTTTTTTTTCATTATGAACACAGTGAATTATGTGTGCCCATACTATGGATTATTAGCATGGTCTATCTAACCTGTTCATAGAGAGGGACAACTCTCTTTAGCCATTCAAGGTTGTGCTCCTTGGGTGAATAATCTTTCTCTCCCTTTTCTATGAGTAAATTTGCAATTGTAAAGAACTAGTCTCTGCATGCTCACCATCTCTGACTTCCTCATTTAATATAGATATTTTTTTTTCTAATATATCTAATATACATTAGATTCAATTGAATCTAAACTGGACAGTTTTGGGCTGGGGGTGATGACTCAGTATGTAAATCATTAGACATTTGAGCCCAAGGACCTGACTTTGGTTGCTTAGAATCCATAGCCAGCCAGGCCGAGTAGCAAACTGATCTGGAATCTCTGCCCATTAAGGGTAAATTGCAGTTTCTGTTAGTATTGCTGATAAAGACAGGCCCAGACAACTTAATGAAATGAGAGGTTTTAGTCTTGCCTGTGCTTCTGGTTGCAGTTCACAGTGCAGCTTGGCAGCAGAGCTCATACCCATACCAGGGACTGAGGGAACTGTCTACAGCATATCACAGGGATTGCTGAGACATGGGCAGACCCCTCCCCTTGCCAGACTGAGAGTCTGTCAAAGCTAAATGACTGAACCAGCTCTCTCCATCTTATCCATCTGCCCAGGGAATGGTCCCACCCCTTTTGGGCTGGGTCTTCCCACATTTCTCAATCTCTAATGGGCTTGCTCAGGGGTTACCTTACCTACCAGTTCTTCACAGATGTGTTTGTAGCCTCAGGCCTTGGTTGTCAAGTTGATCCTTATCAGGAAGTAGTGCAGAGACTGGAGAATTCTTGGGAGTTTGCAGGTTGTCAAGGTTTAAATGTGAATTGCTATGTACCCAAGGCTGGTCTTGAACCTGTAGCTATTCCTTTGATCTCCGTCTCTTGAGGTTGAAAGCATCTATGTGTTTGATTCCATTATTAACAGACAGAGAATCAATGTTCTCGCTCCTGAGCTGGGCTAATAGGTATCTATCCATTTTCATGGTGAGTAGCTGACTATCATGATGGGGAGACATAGTCCCACCTTTCACAAAACCCATCTTTCTTTGGCTGTCTGTTTCCAGGTGAGCTGTCGGCTTTGCACATGCAGTTAACACAATCAAAGGTAATACGGAAGATTAGGGTAGGAGATATGCCAGGAATGCAACATGCTGGATTGTTGAATATTTTGACTCTGGTTTATATAATATTTACTAAGTTGTTTGCTATTTGCTAGTATCGGAAAACCTTTTTGCCTATCTTTTCTAGTTAGACTATAATAAAGCAACTTCTAAGAAGATTTGGATTTGAAATAGAGAAAAAAAACACATAGAAGCAAAGCACATTGCAGTATTTGAGACATGGTAAGAGCCCTTGTAATGTTTGTCTCTGGAAACCAGCATGTGACAATACTGGGGGCCCCATTCAAACATCTTCTGGGTGATTGCATTTCAGAGGAGAGTCACCCTGTATTCTTGCTCTCTATTCCTCTCTTCCATCTGGGAATATACCCACTGCAGTGTGTGTAAGAGCCTTTCCATCAGTGTCCCTTGCTCACTTGGCACATTGTTCCTGAGTGTGACATGACATAGGACATCTTGTGTGGGTGTAAAGAGAGAAAGAGAGACAGAGAAAGAGAGAGATAGAGGCAGAGAGACAGAGAGATAGAGAGAGAGGGTACCTGCTTCTGGAATTTTTGAACATCACCTTTCAGTAGCTCATCCAGTGATCCATCCCTGGGTGGACCCACCGATGAGGTCAGAGCCCTGGCATGTCATCATGTCATCATGTGGCAAAGGCCCAGCCTGTGAGTGCTGCTACATCCAGACCAAGCCTTCCTTCCAAGTGTGAGTCTCAGGGGGGAGGAATGTTTCACCTATAAGCTGCATGATGCACAAATGAAAGGGAGACAAAAAGAAGAGGAAACAGACATGCAGAATCTAGTATTTCTCTCACACATCATCTAAAGACATGAAATATAAATAAATAGGTGTATCTAGAATTAATTAAAAATTTTTCTTTGCTAATATTTACAAATGGATGCAGTTAGTGTTCCTGCCGATGTGGAGCTGAGTCTATGTAAAAGTACAAAGAGGCTGATAACATGGCTCAGGGGTTAAAGCCTTTGACCCAAAAGCAAAAAGGACCTGAATTCAGATATGTAAAATGCTGGGAGCAGGAATGATGGTGGCCTATGCTTCTGGTACTGGAATGCAGATGAAAATCCCAAAGGGGAGTAATAAGGAGGTAGAGCAGCCAGGGGGATTAAGGAAGTTACCCTTGGGGATCCACATTGAAGTTACTCTAGGACACACCTTGAAAAAAATAATATAAGATAGGGAGTGATGGAGGAAGACACCCAGCTTTGACTTGTGCCCTTCACACACACACACACACACACACACACACACACACACACACACACACACACCACTCACAAAATGTGGTTTCCATGCAAGTTTTCTGCCTTTTCCCCAGTGTGAAAATAGATCAGGAATATTTTCTTTGTTGCACTAAAATTTCCATTATGTAATCTCAGTGTTAATTTTCTTTTAATGAACAAATTTAATATAATTACATCTCTAGTTATAAGTAAGTTCCTTTGTCTCTCTTCTTCATAATCATTCTGCGTTCCGAAGAGCTATGTTCTCCAAAAAAGAAAGTTTTTCCCCTTGCTCTTTTGCCAAATTGAGTGTTCAGAAAAGTAATTTTTAAAAAAGAAATTACACAGTTTTTCAGAAGTTAATATGCTCTGCTCTTAATATTTCCAAGCGGTACATTTTGATTTCATTTTAAGTACTTTTCTATCAGCTCACTCTGTTTTAATACTTTGAAACATCTTTCTGAATGCTTTCTCCTAAGTTGTGCTTGCTTGAAAGATAAAAAAAATAAGTAAAATAAAATAAGGCCTGGATTCCTTCAGATGCTAATGAATTTGTATGCAGTGGGATTCCAAGTGACTCTCAGAAAATTTAAATTTTCACACCTCCTTAATTGGAGTAGATAATAGTTCTCATTCTGGCCCTAATAATAGCCATGCCAGACATCTTTTATCATGGCTTAATTAATGAGATAAGGTCACACCAACATGACCCAAATCATTGTGAGATCCAGAGATGAATATAGACATTAAACAGTTTCTGGAGTTTTATCATTTAGAGTTCAATGTCCATTATAACAAACATGCACACCTGAATTGGCCCTTTTGAGGAACCCAGGTCAAAGTCACTATTTATGGGTCAATGTTGCTAATACTTCTTAACATAGCAAGTCACTGATCTTGGGTCATAGGGCTTCAGTTTCTCTCTCCTGCTTCCTGTGCTGGTATGAAGGTCTATAGCTTCCCCGTGGGGGTCCACGGAATCTACTTCCTGTTCTGCCTGACCCATCTACCATGAATCCATAAGAAGGACATTCCAGCTTTGATGTCTGCTTTTCTTTCTAAATTTACAGATTGGAAATAAAAATATAGCCAAGATCCCCCTTGTGTTCTTCATGACATAGCAACGAAATCCTCTTTGTGTGATTTCTCTAGAATCTTCTCCATTGCCTGGCAATGTTACTGTGGCTGGGGTCTAGACTGAGTGCATCTAGGCTCTTTGACTCATAGGGAGATTGAAATAAAAGTCCACATGAATTTTTCGAAGAAGGAAACTTTTGTTCAAAGCAAACAGAAACAGTACACTCAGGACACAATGCAAGGGAGAAGCAGGCCACCCGAGGGACGAGACTCAAGGTCTCTTTTCATCTGGCAAAAAGGTAGAAGGCTGCTTGCTAAACGTTGCTAGGTGGTTCTCTTGTTTGATAGATTGGGCCATCTTTTTTATTTCCTTTCTGTGTATGTTCCTTCCTATAATGCACCTGCTTTTACCAATATACATATCCAATTATTCACAGTTATAACATAGTTATAAATGTAGGGTTTTTTTCTCCTTAAGAGTTTGCTTTAGGATGTATTTTAGCCTTATTGAGCATGCACCCAAAATCAAACCAGTTCAGACTGGATCAGCCCTTCCAGTGTTTCTTCCTTGATGTGCTATGTATACCTTTGAATACAAATCCTCTAAATTTTATGGTCGACAGGGGTGGAGAGAATTAATGCATTTATTAGAATGGTACCACCTGGAGTAGGTTTGCGATGGGGAATCCTGGTCCAAGTACAATGTCAGGACAGTTGTGTGTGGATAAAGGATCTAAACTGCTGTGTGCATTACTACGAGGTGTGTCTGTGTGTGTGTGTGTGTGTGTGTGTGTGTGTGTGTAGAGAGAGAGAGAGAGAAAGATTGCTTAACCCCAGCCGAGGTTCCTAGGTTCCTTAGCCATTCCTTATGATTGACTATCTCAGTGAGGTTTACCGAAAAAAAAAACCAAGTCCCAACTCAGACCCACAGTTACAGGAGAGTCTCATATCCAGCCATTGATTACCACACACAAAGGGAAAGGAAATATGGAGAGAAACCTATCAGTGTGTAGAGACTATCATATTTAGATACAGGTGTCAGGTTGATAGTAGAGGGTCTGAGCTCTGAGTATATTTGTCTGATTAATGGGGAGGTCTGATTAATGGGGAGGTCCGACCATGGATGGTGGGTGGGACTAGTCCCTGGGAAGGTGAATAGGACAGAGGGAACTGGTCAAAAGCATCCTTCTTTGTACTTGATGGGACATGCTCATCTGGCGGTGAGGATTATCCCTCTCTCACCAGTCATGCGGATATGGTGTGGCCAGTTCCCTGGGCCCTTGGTGTTGGTGTACCCTCTCCTACTGAAGGAGGAAGTGTAAGCGGACAACTGTAAGCCAGAATAAACCTCTTGTTACCTTAAACCCTTTGCTTGTGGGTTTATCAACAAGAATGCAGAATAGCTGCAATAGGGACCCCAGTCCGGATCTATGAGTGTTGTGGCCAGCGGACAGAGACAGTGGGAAACTTGGATGGGAAAGGCAGCAAGAGACCTCAGATTCTCTGGAATCTTCTTGGACAAAGAACAACTTATTTTGTAGTTGGGGCCGCTATCTAGGCTTGAGTAGTTAAAGATCGCCAAACAAAAGCAGTATGTGCAGCTTCTCAGAAATTCCCTCCTTATCTTATTCCCTCCTTCTTAGGCCTATACTACACCTGCCTTTCCTGATTCTCTACAGTCTGTTAGCTGGAGACTTAACCTTATCTGGGATGGGGTTTCTGCAGTCCACCGAGATAAGAACTGACCAGAGCTTTTCGTAGACCTGTGGTTTAATGTAGACATTTGGTCTGCGCTTAGTTAGGACGTGCTGTTAAAGACTGAGCTGTATGTGATGTGCTGAACTACAGCGTGAGGTTTTGTCAACAAGTAAAACCAACTGCGGACTCAAAATATTTGAAGAAAAAAAAAGTTGTAGATTTCTAAATCACTGGACATGTTACATCATCTAGTGTAGGATTTTTGTAAATACCATTCCATCGTACAGCCCTGCCTTGCATTCTCTCAAAGTTCCTAGTCTCCCATGGGTAGAGAGGCACAACTCTGTCTCCTATTCAAGGACAGATTTGTTTCCAAAATAGAAGTGCGTTAGGCAAAATAGTTGTGCAGAATATTTTCCCCAGTTTTGAGAGATATTCCCAAGGCAAAAGATAGAATTACCTTGAGGATTCACTACAATACTCAGGAAGCTGTATGTGGGTTATATGCCAGAGTTGTACTATTTCTGATCAGTGTATTTCAGTGGGTGTAGATTCTGGGATCTTGCAGGGTATGACCTGGAATGAAGAACTGATGATTAATGGATTATGGAGCAGTTGATTGGTATATTTTTTAATATATATATTAATATATATTTCTTTTCTTTCTGTATTTATAACGACCTTAAAAAGTAGCCAAACCAAAGCCATTTAAGAACAGTCAGAAAAACATATATTATTTGTTTCATCAAAGTATTTCTGTCTTACATCGCCTTTGCAGGGCTGGATTGTTGACAGAATTTTGGATCATGCGGAGCTCGAGTTTCATTCTTTTCAATGCATCTTGTGAGCATCTCCCTTTGGCTTCCCAGCAGTACAATATTTTTTTCCTTCTCTTGATGTTTCCAACTTGCAATTGTAAAATAAAATTCATTTTTTTTGTTGCTTGGGTACTGAGCTGAAAAATGTCTCTTCATGTTACTTTTATAAGATGTTATTCCTTGCCCCTAATGGGACATGTTCTTAAGCCAAGTTCAATATGGTTTTCAAAGCAACATGATCCTTGTACACAGAATTGGACTTCTCATCTTAAATAGCCAGACTTCCTGTCATTTACTGAGCCCCATGTATACATTTGTCCCACACTGATTATAAAAGTAGCCCATATTTCTTTTTGCAGGAGGGTTTCTGTGTGTAGACAATATAACTGTCCTCAAAAGAAGGCAGATTTCTTTTAACTTTTTTGTATACATGTATTTTGCTTGTGGGCGAGTATATACACTGTATATGTAGGCATAATAGGGCACTTTAAATATGTGTTCTTGCCTCTGGAGGTCCAAGAGTGACGAGTACCTCCTTATTCTTTGCTCTGGGGTCTCCCAGGTTCAGCCTTCCAGGGCAGGAATTCCAGGCCGTTACTATTTCCAGCTGGCATTTTTATGTGGCAACTGTGGATCTGAATTCAGGTCCTTTTGCTTGTGAGGCAAAGACTTTAACTGCTGAGTCATCTATCTCCCCAGCTGCTGGAAACCAATTAGAAGTTAGGTAAGACTGTCTCCTACCTGTCCATTTACCTGGCTGCTTCCTGTTAGAGATCCTTCAGGCATTTTCCCCCAGAGCTACTAGGAATCCACATCCCATGACTCGTGGCTTTTCTCCCTGTCTCTGTGCCGCAGGCCTGTCTCCTCTCTCCTGTGACCCAATGAGAGGGAGCCATCTTACCCTTGAGATTCACAGCATACTCCTGCACTGTAAGTACAGCTCGGAACTTCTTTCCTATTAGAGTGGCACGTTGAGTTTCCAGGTGGCACCCTGCAGCACACGGAGGTAGACTCAGGGTAGCCAGACCAAAGTAAAGACAAGGTCCAACTTGGCCAACTGAAACCGGATTTTTTTGGGGGAGGGGGGGGCACATTTTGCTCTGGATTGGAAGATTGAAAGCAGAACATGTTGAGAGGAGTAAAAAACAAGGTTTTATCGGTTGATAATGAGAGAAAAAGAGTGGAACTCGTACATACTGGGGGAATTCACCACCAAATATGGGCAGAATTGAAATACATGCAGGCTCAGCGGGCTTAAAAAGGTGGCTTCTCCTTTTGGACAGTTTAAGTTTCTTTAAATCTGAGTGGGGCTTTTCTTCTCTTCCTGTGTGTGTGGGGGGGCACTCTTGGTGACTAAACTGTAGATCAAAGAACTCTGTTTTTAGTAAACAAGTTAAAGGAGTCTCTTTCTAGAGTAAACAGTCAGAGACTTTTCCTGGAATTGCTGATCTGGTCTCTTCTGGGGGAGGGCAGAGACATGAGAAACCTTAGGGACTGCTCAGTCTCTTCCAGACTGCAGGACTGCTCAGACAGGCTCATCCCCCAAGCAGTTGCTGACTGTCTTGTCTTTTTTCCTTGTGGAGTCTACCTTCCCGAACTTCTTTCAAATTATTACACCCATCCTCCTGCAGTTAGACTGGGGCTGTCTAAAAAGATGGCTTTAAGCTGTCGTATGCCCGGAAAGTCACCAAACACCACGCATAAAAGAAGTCACAGATCCTGTCCAAAACTTGTGAGCTGATAGAGGCTTGTCTTGGTTCTGAATTCTGTCATCTCCCACTTACTTCGTCACAGTGTCGGCTGCCATGGGAAGAAAACAGGGGTATGAGAGAACACCTGTATTGTGATTGCATAGCTTTAACTTCCCTGTAGCTATTGTAAACAGGAGAGGGCCCTTGATGTCTTGTCCCAGGGCTTGCTGGGAGCAGACAAGACCTGGACTGGCTTTCCTGTGTGGGTTTTGTAGCTGGTGACCTTGATGTGTATGAATATGTCCGAGCCGGAAGTGAGCACGGGCTTTGATTTCCTTCTTTCCTGGGCACGCTGTGTTTCTTTGCTGTCACAATCACTGCGATTGTGACTTGCCACCCTGTGTTCCGGGCCTCGGAGTACTCAGAAGAGAGACCATGGAATGCAGTGAACAGGAAGAAATGATAAGTAGGTGAGCCGTGCTGGTGTGTCCCAGGGAGAATTGGGTGTTCGGGTCTGGCTTACAGTACTTAGACTTTATTTAAAAATATAACTAGAAAAGAAAGTCTGAATATTCATGAAGCTGGACATGCCTCCTACCCCACCGCACCTCCACTGTTGTCCACCATTCAATACAAAATGAAATACGTAATAATGAGAGAAAATGTGAGAAGCTCATGCCATGTTGTGCTGCTGGGTTCTCTGTAGAAGAGAATTCTGGAAGGCGTAATTTTGGATTCCATGAATATCTGAAATATGATAGAAAAGGCACTGAGTATATTATCATAAAGGCAATCAATGGTACAGCACGTACTGAATTCATGAAGCCAATCAACCCCAAACACCACCCCCCAAAAAAGAGGGAGGAGAGAAAGTAGAATGAAAGTAAAATAAAATTTAATAAAAGGAGGCAGGACAAGATGAGCACCATGAATAGGAGAACCCTTTCATTCCAAAGTGCTAGCGCTGAAATGGTATCGGTGCAGAATAACTCCCGAGGACAGAAAGTGTTTGGGGTGACTTAGTCAGCAACAAGACTTAGATTCTGTGCAGGATGCTGGGAGTTGTGAGTAGGAAAGTACTAAGGACTCTGTTCAGGGCTGAAGATTAATGAGAACCTTGGCAAACGCTGAGAAAGGACCTGCAAGTGTTTCTGGTTTGGTAGATAGAGTGATGAGAGAGATTTCTCTTTCTTTCTCCTCCCCTTTCCTTCCTCATTTCTTCCTTCCCTCTTTCCCTTCCATTCTCTTCTCCTCATTGCCTTTCCTGTCCCTCTTTCCTCCCTTCTTCCATTCTTCTATCTTTGCTCATACTATTCCTTCTCTTTTTTATCTTCCTTCCCTTCCCTTTCTCTCTCGAATCTTTTCTTGTCCACTTTTCTTCCTTTCCCTTCCTGTCTCTTCTTCCCTTCTTTTCCCTCCAATTCTTTTTTCCCTTCCCTTCATCTCTTTCCTTTCCTTCCTCCCTTCTCTCCCTTCTTTCCTTCCTTTCCTCCCTTCTCTCCCTTCTTCCTTTCCCTCTTACACTCCTTTTTCTTTCTCCTCCTTCTTCCTCTTTTTTGTCTCCTTTTCTTCTTTTTTTCTTTCTTTCTTTTTCTGAAATTATCTAGCTTTGTAACTCAGACTGGCTTCAAATTCAAACTCTTCCTCTCCCAGGTTCCCAAGTATTGGAATTACAGGTTTGCAACACCAAACTGGGCTATAACCCTAAGATTTCCAAAAGCATTATCAACAGGCATATATATTTTTTAAATCCTATCGGTCTCTTTTGTTCTCACTTATTTGCAGATAGAATTGTTTTTATTCCTTATGATTAGCCATAAAAAGTTCTATTCATTGAAAATTGGTTACTAATTCTTTGTTCCTTTTTTTATTAAGGTAACAAGGGCAAATTTTAATGAATAGTTTACATATCAATTCTTTTTTTAGATATGTATTTGTGTGTGTGTGTGTGTGTGTGTGTGTGTGTGTGCGCGCGCCCATGTATTTGTTTTGCAAGTGGGTAGGTAGAGATATATATGCAACTATGTACAAGAGTGCACATGAGTGTGTGCCTATGGAGGCCCAAGGGTGACATGGGGAATCATCCTGGATTGCTTTACTCCCGGGCTTTGCCTTTGAGGGCCAGAATTTCAGGCTGCCTCCTTATCCACCATGGGATCTTGGAATCCATACTCAGGACTTTCTGCTTGTGAGGCAAAGGCTTTAGCCCCTGAGCCATCTCCCCAATGCTTACTCATCAATTCTTGGTCAAATATAGCTGTCTTTGGTACTTGTGGGTATGGTTTGAATGTTGACTTTTCCCCCCAAGGGTTCATATGCTAGAAGCTTAGCTCCCAGTTTGGTGTGGAATCAATGAGATATAGTAAGTTTTTGAGTCATTGGAATGCTGCTCTTGGGGGGGGTGATTAAACTTCTTATGGGACTCAAGCTAGTTTTCAAGAGAAGATTATTATAAAAGAGCAAGACTGGCCAACTCTCCCTGTGTAGAGATGTGTCCTCTCCCTTTACTGTATGTTTGTGGTGCGGTCTTCTGCAGAGTCCAAGGGACACTGACACCTTGCTCTTGAAGCCCTAGGAGTCTGAACAGATAAACCTCTTTTCTCATAAAGGAACACTTCTTCCTCGGGGATCTGCTTGGCTAAAGATAAAACTCATTTTCCTGCCTCCACCTCCTGACTTACGAATCACATCACTCTTAATATCACCAAAGGAATTAAGTGTTCTGCTTGGTGTAGTTACTAAGTATCGTTATTTTCAGGTGAAAGATGTTTATGAAACTAATTATAGAGTCTAAGTGAATGCTTTGACCTTTAAAGGTTTACATTTTTAACAACCTGGTGTTTCTAGATCACCCGGCTTAGTGATATCCTTAAGTATTTCCAAAGAGTACTTTATGTGAGACAGTCGTGCTTTATTTATATGTGAGTACATTTATTTTAGATAAATGACATTCAGAATCTTCGACCAAATGATTTAGAAACTGGTGTGGGCTTGTCATCTTTTCTCACTTGAAAGAAGCTAGAAATAAACGAACCCTTATCTCTTCTGAAAAGGATGATTTTTGTAGCTAAAGCCAAGATAGCTTTGTGCTGGCCCCTGAGGCCCAGGGTGTGACTCACAGGTCCTAGAGGTCTCCAGTGAACACTGCTATTACCATCCACTTAGTACTAGAAAATCCCCCACCATCTTCCTAAGCATTTAACTTCTGGGAATCCACAAGACAACTCAGCAGGTAAGGTGCTTGCTTGCAAACTAGGTAACCAGAGTTCAATCCCCTAAAACCCACGTGGTGGAAGGAGAGAACTTCCTTCTGAAAAGTTGTCCTCTGACCTCCACCCATGGAATACATGCTCCCTCCCACCCATGGCGTGGTAGAACCCATGCTAGGCAAGTCCCCATCCACTGAGTCCCACTCTGAGCTTGCTTTATACTCTTCGGATTGAACTAGAGTCTCTTCCAAGTTGCCTAGGCTGGCCTTGGCTCTCCTGCAGGAGCTAATAGAAACGGAAATGAGCTAATGAAAGTCAAACTGCTGGGTTGGAGAGATAGGTCAGTGAGTAAGACACCTGCTAGCAAACCTAGTGACCTCAACTTCCTCCTCACATCACAGCTAGATATTGTGTTAACTTGACAACCGAAGGCTCTGAACTCTGTATACAGTTGTGAGAAATCAGTAGTTTAGACCAGAGCAAAGCCTGCAGGAGATCGTCTACTTGATGGAGAAGACCCAGTCCACAGTGGGTGGGACTAAGCCCTGGGTAAGTGAGTAAGATGGATGGAGCTGGTTAAGTAAGTCGGCATCCTTCTGTATATGGCCAGACATGCTGGTCTGGCAAGTGTCCCTCTCTCAGCCATTATGTGGATATGGTGAGGCCAGTCGGGCTCTCCTGCCAAGATGGACAAGGAACTGTAACTGGACTATTGTAAGGGAATAAAACCTCTTGTTCCCATAAGCCATTTGGTCAGGAATCTACCCATAACATGCAGAGTTATGCAATACTATCCACATAGGAGAAGGAAAGAATTGTTCTCTCTTTCCCTCTCTCTCTCTCTTTCTCTCTCTCTCTTTGGCATAAAATAAATAATTAAGAAGATGAATGGCCCCAGTACTATGGCAGTGGGTCTTGTAGCTTTGTGAGGTCACTTGCATCAAACAGTGAGATGAAAATAAAACTAATAAATATAAAGAACCATCTGAAGACTTGACCCCTTTGACATATTCAAGGAAACACATTGTTCCGTAGCCACGTACGATTAGCGTTTCGAGAGAAAGTTGGTGACCCAGAGGGAGCGGGAAGGACTTGAGGGAAAGGAATGTGGGGGTCGGTTGTATGACTGGAATGTGGGGGTTGCGTGACTAGAGGACGCTACTACTGGGCTTTACTTCCAGATCTGTACTCCACCTCCAGGGCTGGTTGACAGGGAACCAGTCATCTTCCCATCCTAGGCAGTATCAGCCTGACTCTGCTGCACTGTTTTGTTCTGCTTTGTTTTGTTTTTTGATTCCTGTTCCTTTTCCTGGAAGAAGTCCCCACCTCTACCGTTTTTTTTGTTTGTTTATTGTTTGTTTGATCCATTCCCGATAGAAAATTCCATAACAAAATCAAGTAAAGTAACAATTATGCCTATGGTCTTTTTTTTTTTTTGGGGGTGGGGCCCTGCCCAGACCACTGAGTTTGTTGGGATGTTTTTGAAACTTGCTGTTTGCACCATCGTCTCTTTCGGTTTTAGATGTAGGGTCCAAAGCATTAAGGGCGTTAGAAGCCTACCAGAGGCAATACTCCATAGGACACTCTTTTGTGCAGCTACCAATGCATCCGGAAGGTTTTGCTGAGGAGAACCTGCCTCCCTCTGGACCCTGTTTCTTGGCTTAAAAACAGCAAACTGTTGTCTTGCGGAAGAGAACCTACCTCCATAAAGAAAAAACTTTCTATAGAGATTGTCCCACAGAGAAAAGGGTTTGTGTGAAGTTTACTTCCCCAAGGAGATGTGTGTTTGGTGGAGGAACTGACTCCTGTGAGGAACTGACCCTTGGGAGAAGAAGGGGATAGAAGACGGGGACATGTTTTGCACCACACTCAGTGCTGTGTGTGGAATGTGAGCGCCCCGGAAAGGTCCCTGAGTGACCTTTGGTCTCCTTGTTCCTGCAGGGACGATGAAGCTGAAGAAACCTGTCCGTTCCTTCTGCTTTTCCGTATGTCGCCCAGAGCCACGCCGCCTCCCGGCCACACCAAACCCAAACCTCGTCCTGTGATGGCCGACGACTTTAGGCATCCTCGGGGATCTGGCTACGATGCTATGGCAACAGCACTCTCAGGTTTTTGGAAGTGAGCTGCCTACGTACCGTCGTCAAACACAAGCCAAGTCCCCGCAGGTGACAGGGCTGCATAGTTGCAAGACCATACCTGAGGGAGGAAACAGGGATGGAGGGATGGGCTTTCAAACTGCTCTCCCAGTGCTTGGCTGAATAGCTATCTCTCTCTCTCTCTCTCTCTCTCTCTCTCTCTCTCTCTCTGTCTGTATACAAGAGGATACTTGAATGTATGTACCTGTGAAGACCCAAGAATGACTTTGGGAGTCATCCTGGATTGCGCTACCTCCTTATCACTTTGTTCTGGTGTTTCTCAGGCTCCACCTTCCAAGGCCAGGAATTGCAGGCTGCTATCATATCCACAAAGTTTTAGTTGGGATCTGGAGACTGGCACTCAGATCCTTTTGCTTATGAGGCCCTTCCCCACCTCACCCCCTCAACTATGTTCCCAGCCTGATACCTACTTTAGCCAGTTGCTTCTGAGTCTGCTCCACTCAGTCTTGGCTCAGGCACTTTTCAGGAGGAAACTATTCTCCATGATTAACCCCATGGATTGTCTGTGTTCATTTGTGCTCTGGTTAGCCTTGATTGCTGGCCGTCCTAGTTGCTGGAAGTCCTTGGTTTTCTTAGCATGACCGGATCCTGTGTGTGGCTCTGGGCGGCTCTGCTTTCCTGGGTTCACAATGGCCTTTTTCAAAGGTAGTAGTAGAAAGGGCAGGGTGGAAGGAAGGAGTCTCTTGCTAAGATGCTAATTCCATCCTGGAAAATCTTGCCCTATCAGGGGCCCTTACCCGCTAACACCATCATCACGAGACTGAGACTTCTTGTGGGACGTTTTGCCGAGTAGGAGGGGGAGAGAGGGAGAAGTCACATCGGATGGTTGTAGTAGTAAGGGACAGGGAGGAGAAAGGAGGTCACACTTTACATCTTTTTTTAACGGACACGAGTCACTCAATTGTTGGAGAATCCATTGAACCAATGAGGACATCTGACGCTTGCATTTAAGCAAGTCCCTTATGTTACTTAGAAGCAGGTGTCAACTCGGCAATTGAAGGGTGAGCTACTGGTGAAGAACTGGCAGGAAAGGCAAGCCCTGAGTAACTCCATGGTAGATTCTTATTGATGCAGGAAGATAAGCATATGTGGCTGGAACTATTCACTGGACAAGTGGATAAGGAGAGGATCGTTTCCGCTAGTACTGAGATTGCCATACTGGCATTTTGTCTTGAAAGTATTCGGGATGAGAGGTTGGCCCTCTCTCATCAATTCCAATGGGATAATACTGGTGTGACCAGCCAGTCCTTTCCTTTGGGCTTCTGCTGTTGGTTATTATCTCTCCTACCAATCTGGCATATGAATGATCCTGGAGAATCATAGCAGAATAAAAACCTCTTGTTTCCCCTAAGTTATTGGAGCTTTTTACAAGAGATTGTCCTGTCTCTTTTTCACCTTTGCCTCCTACGGCTTACTAAAGGTATATTTCCTTCTATCAAAACTAGATCTGTGCCTGGGGAGTCCAGGGCACTGGGATTGCATTTTCTTTTGTTCTTTAATTAAAGACATGCAATAATAGCAGTCATGCAAAAACGGAAGGGGACTGGTGCGAGAAGGAAAGAAAGAAGAGAAAGTGAGAAGAAGAAACTGTGACTTTCATCCTAGAAATTCAACTAGAATTTTCTCTTATGACTGTTGAGAAACCACATGTCGAAGCTAAGTTGGGACAATTGTTGCGGTTACCCAGACTGATAGTTTGTTTCCTATTCATGGGATTCATTCTAGCTTACCTCATTTGTTTTCAGTATGACAGATGAGTTTCAATCCTCTGGATTCAGCAAGTGTCTGATTCAAGCGGCTTAGGGAGTCAACTCTAGATCGTGAGTCCATATTGGCCAGGAAGTCAAAGGCACATGCATGTGTGTCATCACACCACAGTGAGGAAAGGGAAGCAAAGGGGGAAACATGTCTGCTTGCTTGCTTGCTCTTCCACCTGTACACATCCATGTCTTTACACACACCACCTGCTGTGCTGCCCATATGTGCTGCCATTCCCTTCAGTTAAAGACAGTCTTACCAAGGCTGGTCTCCCAGCTGTCACGTTGACAAGTGACTGTTAGATTCCACCTACCAACATGACACAGAAATGCAAAGCTTTTAAGTCATAACCCTCCACTCTCTTTGGTCCCCAGAGACGATATCACCTCATCTCGTCTCATTATAAACTGAATTCTCAGCAACATTGAAAGTCCAGCTGCGGAAGGTTTCCAGTGCCTTTACAGTCTCTTAATGAGATCTAGAAAAACCGGAGACAGGTTACAAGCTTCCAGTAGACATACTCTGCACTGGTGGGTGTTATCCAGGGGGACAGAGAGGATGGAATGACATGATGATAGGATTAAGGGGGGGTCTCTTAAATTGCCTTCCATGATGCGATGTGGGTAGTACCACTATTGGTGGCTATTGGTGGCTACTTCGACACACAGACACGGGATTGCCTGGGCCAGCTGGCCCACTAAAATAGTTGAATCTGTATGCTCTGGGTTCAAGTAACAGATGTTGTCTTAATATATATAAAGTGGAGTAAGATTAAAGAAGTTACCCAGGGTCAACCTCTGGCCTCCACACACATGTGCACACTAGTGCAAGTATATCAACCAAGATACACATGTGTCCACACATATGTAAACATACATATACATGCATACATAGTACATATAGATATGCAAAAAGATTGCTTCTACCTATGTGAATATGAATGTACATGCATGTATACCACACACATATACATATATGAAAAATATATTTCTATACCTATGTGAGCATGCATGTGCATGCATGCATACCATACACATGTAAATGTGCAAAAAGTATCTTTTTCTGTTATATGTAAGACTGAGCAAAAACTGAATCATTAATTGAATTTGCAATACTAGGGATCAAACCCCTACCCTCCTTCCTACATGTTAGCCGAACTTTCAGTCTAAAAAATCATGCATTTTGTTAAAAACAATCTTGCTTCCCATTCCAGTTTAATCCCCATCCTTAGTCACTTTGGAATTTCTCACTGCACAGAGCCACAGGGAGAGCTAGATATCAAGTGTTTATAAATAACCCTGTTCTTCTGCCGCAGGACCCCTAACATTGACCGACTGGCTAGTGGAGGCGTGAAGCTCACACAGCATCTGGCCGCATCCCCCCTGTGTACCCCGAGCAGGGCGGCCTTCATGACTGGCCGCTACCCCTTGCGATCAGGTAAGCCTGGGTGTGTCGTGGAGGCTGGCCTCCACCTGTCTGTAGCCTAAAGCATGATCTCCTGTTAATGGCGGGAGTTTGGTTGTATTTCCGGCTCCAACTAAGGGTGGGGGGCAGGTGGTCCTGGGGGTTACTTTGGGCCCCTGCTAACGGCAGGGGTTTTGGTTGTGTTTCGGGTTGTAGGGCATCTGCATCTTGGAAACCGCCATGGGATGTTCTCTCTTCTCGCTTCTCCGGAGAGTGCTGCCTCCAGTGAGGATCACGTTTCCAATGCTGGATGAAGGAACAAGGACTACTCACGGCCACGATAGTACACGAGCTGGAGGAGGGGCCTGAGGGATTGGGCACAGGTAGCAGACGAGAGCGTGGGATAAGACTATGTGACTGACTTAGGAACGATAGGTTTGGGGATTTGCACAAAACTACATGTAGGGATGAGATGCTCTTAAGTCTTTTAGAATACAACATAGCAGCGTACCCAGGCTGTTTGGATATATAGATATGTTGTATGAATGAATGTGTCTATGTGAGTGTGTATGGATTGCTTAGACACACGATGATAGGACGCTAATGTTGGGAGAGAATATAATTATTACAGGATAGATGCCTATACTACTATCTGTAACACTCTTTCTGCTGTGGTGAGACAACACTCATACTCTAGCTTAAGGGAGAATGAGTTATAAACTTGGCTAAAGTACCACAGGGGAGATACAGTTCATTATGGTAGAGAGTGCATGAAGGCCGCAGAGAAGCTGGAGCATGTCGTCATGTCCCCATGACTGAAGAGAATGATGAGTTTGCCTGCATTGGACATAGAGCTTATCAGAGGCCTCCCTGCTGCTCTGTGGTTCTTTTTATCTGGTCAGATTTAGGGTTGGTCTTTGTGTTGCAAATATATTGGGTCTGATAATCTTTCCAGGTGGTCTAACAGTTAGCCTGCTAGTAAATTCCAGGTACAGTCAAATTGACAAGCAAGATTAACTATCATACACTCATAGATAAGAGACTAATGAAAGACAATAGATGACTTATAGGCAGATGCTTATACACATATATACATATATATGAGTTTGAAGTGTATTTGGATATATGGCAGATATATAAAAATGGCACATAGGCAGACAGATGAAGGGAGGTATGAATGGCAGGATAGATTATAGGCAGGTAAAAATAGATGGGATAAAAAGTGGTTAAATAGATTATAATTGGACAGTACTAGGGCAGAAGCTGAAAACTGAACTTGGGACGTGGATAAAAGATAGGTGATAGGGGGTCGATAGATAAAAGGTAATATAGGCAGACATAACATGGGTATTATAAATTAAGACAGAGACTAATTAATAATGTGAATAAAACTGATGGATAGATAGATGATGGATGGGCAGAACTCAGAGAAATAGATAAAGACCAGGGTATTATCATAACACATCATCGATTATGATACATTACTGATGTTAGATGGTAGATGATGCATAGGTATAAAATATGACACAAGACAGAGACATAGTTGCATAGATATGACATGATAGACAGATGATAGATAGGTTGATGATAATACATGATAGAGAAGATAGATGATCGATAGGTAGATGATAGGTAAAGATAGATGGATGATAGATGATAGACTTGGGTAGACAAAACACTGGGACAACTGGACTATCTACATAAAATGATATTAGATCGTAGATAGATAGATCGAATCGCTAGAAGATAGATAGATAGCTAATGGTAGACAAGATGATTACCTAGTACATAGTTATCGGACATCAATGTCTAGTAGATTACATAACTGTCATCTGATAACCGATGATTGTAGCATAGCTCTACTAGGTGGCTTATCTACGTGATAGATGGCTAGATAGATACATCATACAATTAATATTATATATATCTATCACATACATGCACTGTAGGTGCGATAGGATGAAACACTAGGAATAGCTAATGTACCGGAGCTCTTAAAACTTGTGCGAGTATAACCATAAGATTGATAAAGATTTTATTTTACCTTTCAATGCTAAAATTATACATAGGTGATATTTCTAATAGTATAAAAATACCTAAGATAATCAACTCGTCAAAAGAAAACATTGTTTTGTATTTCTGGAAGTTTCCATTGATGACCTTGTGTTGGGGCTGTGGTGGCACATCATGGCAGGAAGCATGATTAACCAATCTGGCTCTTGTGGAGGATCTTGGGAAGAGCTAGGGTGAGAGGCTGTTAGTCCTACACTGCCCTTTCCAGAAAAAACTCCAGTGGCATAGCTTCTACAAAATTCTAGCACCTTTCAAAGGACCATACTGGGGACCAAGACTTTAACATGAGGGTCTGTGAGATCATTCTAGATCCAAGCTAGTGCATTGTGTTGGAATTTTTCCTGGTAGATGTTCCACTGTGATAGGGATCATGGGATTTCCCTGATTATTTAAACTTTTGTCAGTTTAGTGCTTAGTCAGATGGACCCAAGACCATATCATGGCAGCAATTTGATATTTCTTCCTCTTCCAATTTTTAAACCATCATCACCTTCTGCCTTTGGGGAGGGACTCATTCATTTAGTATCATAATTAAATTTTTATAGTAAACTTTCAGAAGCATTTGAAGTCATTGTTAAGTTACTGAGTGTGACTTCATACCTTGGGCATAAGTCTTTGAAGTAATTTTTAATATCCAAGGGCCAAATGTAAGTTGGCTCTAAAACTTTAAAGCAGGTCTTGGAAATAAAAAATACATTCATCAGGCCTGGGGAGATGGCCAAGTAGTTAAAGCCCTTGCTTCACAAGCAAAGGACATGAGTTCAGATCCCCAGAGCCCACATAAAAATGCCAGACAGGTATGGTGGCTAGCCTGTAATTCTACCCCTTGATGTCAGAACCTGGGAATCCCCAGAGCAAGCTGACTAGACAGTATATCCTAATGTCTGTGCTAGATTTAACGAGAGACTCAGGCTCACAGCAATAAAATGGAAGAGCGATGGAGGATGATTCCCGATATCACCCTTGGGCCTCCTCAGGCACACACACTCTAGTGCACTCTTGTACATATACCCTCCTATGTGTGCCCACATGCAAACACACATGCATAGATACATGTGCATGCATCTTACACACATACATGTGAACACCCAATCATAAGACATACATTATATATATGTTATATATATAAAACTACACATATAACTAATATATCTAACTATATGTAGATATATGTATATATGCACTTTATGTTTCTAGATATACACTGCATGTATGTGACATGTATACACATATACCATGTATTTTCTATGAAGCATTGTTTCATGCCTTTAAGTAACATGAGGTGGTACTATGGCTATGTTTTCTCTTTAGGTTCTCTTTTGTGTTCAACAAATTACCTTTGTGTACTACTGGCAGAGTGCAAAGCTCAGGATTTGATGTTTGTAGAGTAAGAAGTAAAATCCTGTTAGTATTTGGGTTGGCTGTATCCTCCAGTGGCTAATGTACTGAATGCTTGGTCCTTGGTGGTTTGTGCTTGTGAAAGTTGGTGGAAAATTGAGGAGGTGGCATCCGGTAGCAGTGATGGGTCCATGGGAGTATACCCTTCGAAGAGGACATTGGGGTGGTAGCCTCTTGTTTCTTAAAGCTCTTGATATCCCACTTGCTGTTTTGTCTGTCGTGAGCTGAACACCTTTGCTCCACCATCCCCCTATGCCATGAGATTCCACCCACAGCAGGAAATACTGGAGCCCAGGGACCATGGAACGGAATCCACCTTTCCTCCTGACTTACTTATTTTTCTTGTTGCTGTGCTAAAGCACACTGAGAAAAACAGCACAGGGCAGAAAGCATGTAGCAGTTATCTGCATGGCTGCCGGATAAATTCACAACCAAGCTGCTTCAAGGGACACACAGTTTAGTTTGGTTTACGATTCTTGGTTCCAGTTCCTTGTCCAGCTTGGCAGGAGAGGTCACGCCAGTGCCAGGGGCAGAGGGAAACTGGCCACACCATATCTACACAATGACTGAGAGAGGGACAATCCTTACTTGCCAGACCGGCATGTTTGACCAAGTACACAGAAGGATTCCCACATCCTTAACCAGCTCCCTCCATCTTATCTACCTTCTCAGGGACTAGTCCCACCCACCATGGGCCGGGTCTCTCCATCAAACAGACAATCTCTTACAGACTTGCTCAGGACTTAGCTCAACTACTAATTCTTTACAAATATGCCCAGACTTTGAAGTCTTGACTATCAAGTTTGACCTATTTATCTAACTATAATGAAAGGATTATTTTGGGTCATAGTTCAGGGTTATACAGTCAGTCATGATGGGGAAGGCAGGGCAATAGGAGTTTCAAGCAGCTGGTCACACCACACCCACAAATGGGAAAGGCAATGAATACGTGGTAGTGCTCAGTCCACAGTCTTCTTCTTACAACCGCCCATGGAGTGTTCCATTCTCAGTCGGTGGCAGGGCGATCTCTCCACCTCAATGAGCCTGATCATGGTGAGTCCTGACAGGCTGCTCAGACTCTAACCAGACCTGGCTAATCCCTCACAGCTGTGCCCCTGGGTTGTCTGTTGAGAGATTCTGGATGCTGTCCATTTGACCACTGAGATTAACCATCACAGCGGAGTCATGTTGATAATCTCAGGGATTTTGTTATAGTCACAGAAAATTGAGTAAGGTGAACCACACATGGAGCTCTAAGAGGACATTTGAGTAACTCAGAAACAGAGTACTACAGAGCTACGCACATTTCCAGTGACCACTGCCTAGAATCTGATATTAAGTTTATCTCCTTATAACAGAGGACTTCAGATGTCCCTGTTCTGAAGTGCCTTCACATTGCTCCATGGCTGCTTTCATTGGAAGCACAGACATTTCACACACAGGACACAGCGTCACATACCAAGCAGGACACAAGGGATTCCCTGCCAGTACAGACAGGAAGTGTCCTTCAAGGCTGACAGACACCTGACTCCTAGGAATGACAGAAGGGAGGAGGTTGGTCATATCCTGCCTCAGTCTTTTGGGAGCAGTCCAGTCAAGGTCAAAGGAAACCTGTTAACTAGTGGAAAGATGCCAATGTTTCTAAGGACATGGGAACTGAGGATGCTGCTGGAGTGTGCATGAGAGAAGTGGCACTTGTAGCGGGTGTGTGATGGGCTGACTCAGCCTGCCTCCTTTCTTCTTCTCAATACTGCTGGAGTGTGCATGAGAGAAATGGCACTTGTAGTGGGGTGTGTGATGGGCCGACTCAGCCTGCCTCCATGTTTCTTCTCAGGGAAGTGGCACCTGGGGCTGAACTGTCACAACACTACAGACTTTTGTCATCACCCTCTGCGACACGGCTTTGACTATTTCTACGGGATCCCTGCGACCAACCTGAGGGACTGCAAGCCCGGGGAGGGCACGGTGTTCAGTACGGCCTACCGATGGCTGGTGTTCACGCCCCTGCAGATCATCGGGGTGGCTGTGCTCACCTTAACGGTGCTACGCTGCCTGGGGCTGTTCATGGTGCCTTATGGGCTCTTCATCTTCCTCTTCTTCCTGGCTGGGGCGATCGTCGGCACCTTCCTGTGCTTCCTGCACTACTTCCGGCCCATGAATTGCTTCCTCATGAGAGACTTCGCCATCGTCCAGCAGCCCATTGTCTTACAAAACCTTGACTCCGGGTTGTGGCTGAAGCCACGCAGTTCATGCGAAGGTGGTGTGCTTCCTCTTGTCCTTTCTGCGCCCAATCCATGCTGCCGAGCCAGGGTAGGGACACCCACCAAGATCCAGCCACATCTCTTCCGTGCTGGGTGGAGTCTCTAGTCAGCATCTTCAGGACAGGATGGGGAACATCACAGGACAGGGCTCCAGGAATGTCTGTGTAGGCACTGATCTCAAAGTGGCCTTTTGACTATCCCCAGGGCCTTTGCTCATGCTGGGAAAATGAAGGCAGCACACATCTCCCTCGTGTATGGAGTGTATCCATGTGATAGCCAAGAGGCGTTTTTGACTCAGAGACTGTCTTTGTGGTATAGGCAGTGCAGAGTATCCAAAATATTTTAGGCCAACTTTTTGAATGCCGAGAAGTATTACATATTGCTCACAATGCGGACAATTGCTGGGGAGTCTTGAGGTCTTGGGTGGGTCAGCAGTTTGGAGCTTTGCAATCAGAAAAGTGAAATATAAATGTAATAACAGGACAGACAAAAAACATTTTTTGGAAGATAGATGCTATGTGTATATATATATATATATCTGCTATCTAATTTATAGAGGCCATGGACATATGATTAAGTACAGTGTAGAGTTCACGTGCTATTTAAAACAAGCACATAAATGCACTTTTCTTTGGTTAGTTCCATTTGTTACATATTAGAATACATTCAAGACAAATGGAGAAACACTTGGGTTATATCTCTGTGGAAGAGTTGTTTCCTAGGATGGCCAAGAATCTGGATTACACCTCCAACACAAGGAAGGAAGGGAGTGAGGAAACAAAGAAGAGAGAGAAAGAAAGGTAGAAGGAAGGAAGAATGGAAAAAAGGAAGGAAAGAAGGAAGAAAGAAGGGAGGAAGAGGAGGGAGGAATGAAAAGAGAAAGAACAGTGGAAGAAGAGAAAGGAAAAAGGAAGGAAAAGAAAAAGGTGAGGAAAGGAAGGAAGAGAAGAAAGGTGGAAGAGAGGGATGGATGAAGGAAAAGAGAAAAAGAAAGGTAGAAGACAAGAAGAGAGGTAGGGAAGGAAGAAGGAAAGAAAAGAGAAAGACAAATTTGAAGAGAAGGAAGGGGAGGGAAGGAGAGAGGAAGGGTAGATAAGAAGGATGGGAAGGAGGGAGGGAAGAAAGGTAGGAAGGAGGGAAGAAGCAAGGAAGAAAAAAACAGACATAAAAGTGGAAGAGAGGCAGGAATGAAGGAAGAATAGAGAGAGGCGGGAAAGGGGGAGAGGGAGAACTGGTGAGGGAAGGAAGGGGAGGGGAGGACTGGTGAGGTGAGAGGGAGAGAGAGAGAACCGGTGGGAGGAGAAAGGGGGAAAGGGAGAACCGGTGGGGGGAGGAGGGAGAGAGGGAAAACAGGTAGGGGGAGGAGGGGGAGAGGGAGAACCGGTGGGGGGAGGAGGGGGAGAGGGAGAACCAGTGAGGGGCTGCTCAGGTAGCACCAGCAATGGCAACTGAGGGTCTCTGCATGGGCAGCTCCTTGCAGCAGTCGCAGGCAGCATGTGGGAAGGGCCTCCAGGAGCCCTTGCTGCTGCTTCTGTAGCTCAGGTGAGGACCTCTGTGTGCTTGTAGTTTCTGAGTTTCCTAAACCTTGTAAGTTATGTGTGCTTTTCTTCCTGGAGGAATGTTTCAGTTGGAGGGAATGGCCTACCTCATCCTTAGGTGTGTGTTTGTTGAGATACCTAACCTGCTTTGTAGCATGTTGAGGTGTTGAGTCCTGACCGCAGGGCCAGTGGAAGAGAGCGGGATCCTTGGTTTTGCCAGCCTTAGAAGGGATTCAGTTGTCAAAAGCAGATTGCACCACTTTCCATCTACTAGTCACTTAAAAAATTATATTGATTGGCCATTAGTGTTGCTTGTCTGAGATCTGATTCACCAGTGCATACCTGTCAGGATTCAGTCCCGTTGGTATACCACCTGTTGGATTTTGGCAGCA
>JALPQD010000870.1:314107-435010 GCA_023101885.1 Typhlomys cinereus
GCAGAATATAACTGAACACTTATCTAGTCTATGATGTTAATGTTCTCACGGTGGTTGGGGTCAGCTTCAGTGGATTTTGGAGGGAGGGAAGAAAAGTAAATTTGATGATAAGATAGGATACTTTTGTGTATTTGATGGATTAGATCATCTAAAAGTCTCTGCATTTTTTCCAGAAGAAGTAAAAAGTCAAGTTTTTGATATTTGAGTTTTACAATACAAGATTTTTTTCCCCTCCAAATAGTAGTGAAGCTTCCAGAAAGCCACCATTTACTCTTCTACGAAGGTGACATTTGCCATTTGACGCTTCTAGCATGCATTGAATAAATGGCAGAGAGAAGGAAAGAAAGGAAGAAAAGAAGCAGAGAAAGAAAAGAAAAGACGAAGGAAGAAAGAAGAAAAGAAAGGAAAATAAAGGGAAGAAAGCATGCAAGAGCAGAAAGACGCGGAGAGGAGGCAGCGCGAAAGAGCGATGGAGTAAAAAGCACAAAAGATGAGAGAACGAGAGAGAGGAGAAGACCGTGGAGGAAAGAAAGATACAGGAGCGTGAGGTAAAGAGAGAACGAGAACGAGAGAGAGAAAGGAAGGAAGGATGGAAAGAGGGCAGGAGGAGAAGAAAGGAAAGAAAGAAAGAAAGAAAGAAAGGAACGAAAGCAAGAAAGAAAGAAAAGAAAGAAGAGAAGGAAAGGACGAAGAAAGAAAGAAGGAAGAAAGCAGAAACAGATAAGAAGAAAGAAAGAAAGAAAGAAAGAAAGAAAGAAAGAAAGAAAGAAAGAAAGAAAGAAAAATTAGGCAACTAGGTTGTGTTAGTAACTGGCTTTGTTGCCATAAAGCACCTGAGCATCGAAAACGAAAAAGCAAAGTTTATTACTTAGGCTCAGAATTTTAATATACACTCCATCCTAGTGGGGAAGTCATGGCAGCGAGGGTTTGTAGTAACAATCACATTGTTCCCTCCATCAAAAGGGGCAGCTGCCCACCATGCCAGTGACAGTTATCGTAGTCCAGCATTCCGGAAGCAGGAGTGCAGCCATCCCATGCAGAGACTTGTATAGTGTCAAGTTGACAGGCACCATTAACCATGCTGCCCTTCTCATGAGGGCTGTAACCTGCGTTGTTTGAACACACATAGATTTGAAACAACTTGCTTCAGTTGTGCTAGACCCTCCTGGGTCCTTCTGGCTGAAGAGGATATGCAGTTGTTCTGAGAGATCTGCCCTGCAGCCATAATAACCATGACACTTTGTTCATGGAGATATTTCCAGGATTTGGGAGATTCTTTGTAACATGTCTGGGCAAGCTTCACTCCCTCAGCGAGCCAGGCACAGATGGAGGCTTGATCCACGGTGGAAACAGGGTTCTGGGGAGATGACTGCCTGTTTGTCTCAGTCTGTCTCTAGGTTGCCAATGAATTCTTGGCAAAATGGCTTATGGCAGCAAGGATTTTCATTCTGGCTTATGATTGTCCAGTTACAGTTCCTTGTCCAGCTTGGCAGGAGAGCTCACACCAACACCAGGGGCCACGGGAACTGGTCACACCCTATCCACAGGACTGCTGAGAGAGGAACGAACCTCATTTGCATGTCTTTCCAAGTGTGCCAAGTCCCTGAACCAGCTGAAGAAGGCTGGCAGTGGGCTCACGCTCCTGGAATTCACTGGTCTCACCAGCTCAGTGCAAGAGTTGAGCATCTCCACGTCTTAGTCCGAGCTGAAGGCCAGAGCGTTCCGGGAGGATCTGAGCCTCCGCCACACTGGAGAGTTAAAGATGCCAGGCTCTGATGCTAGCAAGGAATGGCAATGGCCAAGAAAATGAGCTGGCCTCGCAGTGCACGAGGGTCAAGTTCTTTCCTGCACTTGCTTTTGTATGCTGCTCTATTGGAAAGCACCACCCACAATGGGCTGGGGTTTCCACATCAATTGGACAGTGTCCTGCAGGCTTGCTCAAGGGCTGTCTTCACTGCAATTTCTTCAGCTGCATTCAAAGCTCAGCATGCAACTGTCATTTGACACATGAATCTAAACTATTGCACTGCTCAAGCATGACGGCCTGAGTTTGATCCCCAGCACTTGTGTTAAAGGCCATTCGTGCCTGAGTGTGCTTGTAGGATCAGTGCTGCGAAGGTGGAGACAGAGTGCAGCTCTCGGGACAGCCAGACTGACGAAGTTATGGACCCTCACGTCCAAGACCCTGGCTAAAGTAACAGCGTGGGTAGCTCGTAAGGAATGAGTATCCAGGTTGAATGCTGCCCCCATGTTTACACACACACATACACACACACACATGCGCATACACACACACTCATATACACACGCACATACACACACAGACATACATTTGCACACACATACACAAGCATACACACAGAGACACAAATACATGTAAATATATATACACATGCAAATACACACATATACACATATACACACATGCACACATGCATATACACACAGATACACATAGTTCTATACACATACACATTTGCACACATGTATACACACAGAAACACAAATACACACATGCTCACACTCATACACATAGATATACACACATGCAAATATACATGCACACACACATTCACCTGCACACATACACATGAACATATATACACACATGCACATACATAATTCACATGCACAAATACACATTCACATGCATATACATGTACACATACACATGTACACATATACACATAAATGCATAAATGAGAGATAGATAATAGGTAGAGAGACAGACATACATGATAGATAGGTAGATATATAAATACATATATGCAGACTTACCTTTGCCTCAATGCTTATACCCACACATGTACACAAACACACACACACAGATAAATTCATACATGAGAGATAAGTAGATAGATAGATAGATAGATAGATAGATAGATAGATAGATAGATAATAGATTGAGATAGAGATAGATGATAGATAAAGGGAAAGATAGATGCATATATGCAGACTTACTTTTGGTCTTATGTTTATACTCACACATGTACACACACACACACACCAAAGTCTTAACTAAATAATACTTCATAGGTATTCCTAAAGACTCAATTCAATTGTCAAGTTATCATGTATATCTAGCCAACATTCTGTCATTTATCTGTCTCTATCAATCATCTATCTCCTATTTATTTATGTATCTATCATCTATGTATATATGTATGTGTGCATGTATGTATGTATCTATCTATCTATTGCAAGCCTCTGATTTTCTGATCGATGTTGCAAGTACTAGCACAGAGTAGATGGAACCATTTTCTGGGCAGGGGAGTATGATGGACAGAAAACTGGTTGGCTTTGGCAGCTTGGCGACTTGCTGATATGTCCCTCCTCCAGTTCTTCCTATGGAGAGAGTGTGGTCATTTTCCATGGCTCCTGAGTGGGTATGAACTCTCTGGTTACCATTACAGACTTAGCCTATATCCATGACCATGAATAAAGTCGTTTTCGCTGAGTTATTTGGGTAATGTATTCATAACAGTCACTGAAGAATAATGAATATATTTACCAGTAAGAGATAGATAACACATAGATAATATATAGATACATAGGTAGATGATAGATGGATAGCACATTGGTAGATTGTATGTGCATGAAAAGTAGTAAAAGGGAAATCTATTCACAGCATGGCATTGTTAATGGTACTGATGCAAGGATTTATCGATTTGAAATCTCCCAATGGAAACACAGGTCTTATTTAGATCTCTAAACAACAAGACTCTCTGTGTGTTCCCGACTGCCTCTTCATGCATATGTCAAAATGTGCAGTCTTTCTCTGTACCATGTTAGTGTGATTCGCGCTCCAGGGATTGTTGCTGAGATGCCGATTTGTGTTGTGCCTGCCAGGGGCATAGGGCATAGGCATTTGATTCTCACAAAATGAAGTTGTTGCATCAAATCTAGCGTGTGGTTCTGGGACTCAACAGTGCATTCCCAAGTGCTGGAGAGAGTCAGCTTAACCATCTACTCTGCACGCTCACCCTAATTTACTTCTTCAGGGATAAATTTATGAGAGGGAGATGCTTCTATTATTAGAGAGCTGGGTAATTAGCTCACCATATGTTACCCTCTGTATAGTAATTCAGGAGACGGGTCATCCTTAATGCTCTTTAATTAGCAAGAAATCTGTGTACTCTTGCAGACAGGAATGAAGTGCAGATTTCCTGGAGACATACTGTTCTCCGGATGTGCGGCGCCTGCGCAGATGGGCCTCCGTCCAGCTAATCATCTCAGTGTTGGGCTTTGGCTGGCTCTGTTTTCAGGGCAGCACAGAACTCGGATGGGGCCTGTGCAATGGTCAGGTGGCCTGGCATTTGCCTCAGCAGAGCAGATGCCTGCCCAGTGGCCGCCCTGTTGCTCATGTGTGTAACTTCATACTCCTCATCCGTTTCCCACAGTAAAATGACTTTGGGAGGGCATCCATGCTTAGTGATTAAAGTCCTTGCCACACACACAAAAGGACTTGAGTTCGGATCCCCAGATCCCATGTAAACATGCCAAGCAGGTGCAGCAGCATGTGTATAATTCTAGCCCTGGAAGGTGGAACCTGGGAAAGCCCAGAGCAAGCTGGCTCGTCTGACTAGCCCTAATGGCTGCCCATGGTCTAATGAGGAATTCGGGCTTCAATGGAAGCTGAAAGAGAGATGGAGGATGATTCCTGATACCACCCTTGGGCCTCTGCAGGCACACATACTCAAGTGTACTTGTGTACATATACCCACCCATGTGGACCAACTCACATGCAAACACCCACAAGCACGCACAAGCATGCACACACACCATGCATGCACGCACACACTCCATAAAAACATATATGAAAGAGCAGCAAGTAAGCAGATCCTTGGTGATTTGGTGGCACACCTCTCTCGGCTCAAATTCAGGGACACAGATGGGATCCCAGGAAGTGAGTGCCCAGCCAGTCTGAAGAACTCCAGATGAGTGAAAGACATTGTGTGAGAAATTAAGGTGAGAGCAACTGAGGCAGTGATGTCATCTAGTATGGCAAGAGGTATGAGTTGTCAGGACACGCAGCAAATACCATCCTGACCAGCGCACCAGGATGTTTTCCATAGCAAAGTCTTGGGAACTCTCCCGTGTATCTCTGGCATGAGCTTTAAAGTGAATGACTTTTAAAGTCAGGTAGAAGAAAGTCACCTGAGGATTGGGGGCGATGACTGATGTTTAAGCACTGGCTGCACCCGCCAATATAAGGAGCCAAGGTTCATTCCCCAGGGAGCGTGTGCCTGTAAGGCAGGAGGCAGCAGGGTCCCGGGGCTCACTGGCCGGCAGCTCTGGAGCACAGGGGACTCAGTTCAGCAGGGGCCTGCCGCCCACCTAACACCACCTCTCTGAGCAAGACCCCTGGTCTTAACCTCGGGGGCCACACACAGCACATACACACATACACAGACACACACACACAGATGAACCACACACACAGTTACACAGACACACCACACATGCATAACACACACCATAGGCACACACACAGTTACACAGACACACCACACATGCATACCATATGCACACACACCACGCGCGCACACACACACACGCACATGCATAAGCACACATACCACATATACCACTCACACATACACACACACAGTTACACAGACACATGACACAAATGCACACGCTCACTCACACCCCCCACATGCATAAACACCACACTCACGCACACACTCATTCACACACACAGCATGCACACACACTACACTTACACAGATACCACACACATATACACGCATATACCACACACCACACACTTACACACACCACACATACACACATACAACACACACTACCTATACACACACACCACACATATTTACACAGACACACCACACACACACAAACAACACACAGTGCGTACACACACAATACACACCCCACACACTACCTTCCACACATACCACACACACCACACACACACAGACACACCCACATACACATACCACACACACTTACACAGACATCCCTAACCCCACACACACATATACCACACACACACAGACACACACATCACGCACTCATCCTCCACAGACACACTACACATACCCACACAGACATACATACACATCCCACACACATCACACACCCTACACACATACCACACACACATACGGACACCCCAAATACCCCCCACACATACACCACACATACACTCACACGCACACATGTCACACACTCATCCCCCACAGACACACTACACATACCACACACAGACATACATACACATCCCAAACACATTACACACACCACACACACATACACACACCACATACAGACACACTTATACACACACACCACACACTTAAACACTTACCACATAGATGCACTTAAACATACACACATTCACAGATACACAAACTATACACATACCCCACACACTTACACAGACATACAGGCATACACACCATACACCACACACTTGAACACACACTACATACACTACACACATTTAAACGTACACTTTCACAGACACACAAACCACACACATACCACAGACACACACAGACATAGACACCACACACAGACACACAGACACACACACACTAAAATAATAAATAAAAAGGAAATTCAAAGCAAGCATCATGGGTTAATTCAAAAGACTTTACTCACTTACCCCCTCTGTTGGTCTTTTTGAGCTAGTGTGCCTTTTTTGAGCTAGTGTGGCGCTCTGTTTCAGACATCAACTTGACAGTTGAGCGCTGAGCTCTATACCTGGAAAGAACGAATTAGTTAAGCAAGCCCCAAGCAGACCGAGGGAGATGATCTAACGGGTATGGGCAGATGCAGCCCGCAGTGGCCAGGACCGTCTTTTGGGCTCACGGAGAGGGTGCTGGCAGGAATTCCACAGGCTGGAGGCTAGAGAGTATGCCTGTCTCAGCTCTTACGGGGGATGTGGGATGTCCAGTTCCCTGGACTCCTGATGTATGAACTCTCCTGCCTCCATCATGGATTGCAGCCTAGAAAAGCATCAGCTAATTCCCCCTTTGGTCCCCTAACTGGCTTCTGCCTTTATCAAAAACCTCTCAAGAAAAGCAAAAATAATTTTGGTACCAAAAGAGTATGTTGGGGGCTGGAGAGGTGGCTCAGGAGTTAAGCCTCTGCCTTGCAGGCGGAAGGTCCTGAGTTCGGATCCTAGACCCCATGTATAGACACTGGGCGGAAGTTGGGGGGGGGGCTGCGTTTCTGGTCCTGGTAGGGCAGAGCCTGTGAATCCGGGGGCACAGTAAACAAGGAGGAGGTGGAGGCGGTCCGCGGTGGTTCCCAAATTCATCCGTGGTTCTACACACACACACACACACACACACACACACACACGCACACATGCACACACGCACACGCGTACACACACACGCACAATTGAATAAAAAAAAAAGAGTATGTTGTTGCTATAACACTAAGAAAGACAGGGAGTTATAATGTGTAGTCACACTGGTCTCAAATTCATGATTCTCCTGCCTCAGTCTCCCGGATGCTAAAATGTCAGGCATGGGCTTTTCATGTAAATCTTACCCCAGTTATGCAACAAGAATCCAAAAGTTTGAAATTTGAATGACTCCAAAATATGAAAGTTTTTGAGCAGCAACATAATCCTACAGATGGCAAATTTTGTTCCATGAAACTGTGCACTATTAATTGTGTTCAGACTTTGGTCCTTTCATGAAAATACCTCATTGTATCTATGCAAATATTCCAAAGTATGAAATATGAAACTGTGGTGATCATAAGGATTGTAGATAATGGACATTTAATTTGCATAACTGTCAGTGACAAGGAATGATATATTACTATGGTGATAGAGAAGTGTCTCGATATTTTGGTAGAGAAATAAGAATGTGTGTGATGAAAGGTGGGTCAAACAAGATTTTATTCTCAAACCAGTTTTTCTTTCGTCCAAGTGAGAGCTGAATTTTAAGAAGGCATCATGCCGGCCTGCGCAGGGAGCGAAATTTATGTTTTATATCTTGCCGGGAGAGAAATGAATCTTGGTTATTCTGGTCTGCGAGCATCCAGATGGGTTGTTCCTTCCCTCTCTAAATTCATGGAAAACAGGGCTTTCTTGCTGTGGAAAGCACATGGTTTAAGACATCACTTGGTCTTTTTATCTGAAACAATATATAAGCACTCATTTTGATGGGCAGATCTCTAAGAGCAAAGAAGACTATACACACCTATGACATTTGGACAGCTCATCATTTCTGGTTATTGAATTTATAAGTTTCTCAGAAATTCTCTTCTCCATGTCCAGGTGTGGGTAAAACATATCAGCTTTGTAAATATGTAGGTGTTGGGATGCCATTGTTAGAAGTTGGGCTAGTCGAATACTGTCTTTCTGGACATGACAGGATGTTGCTTGCATGAACTCACTTTAGCTATGTGTGCTTCCATATGTGTATGTGGGCTTTGACCTGTCAACTATGGAAGGGGAAAGATCTCAAGATGCCCGTATGCTTCCCTGTTGAGACAGGTGGGGGTTAATGCTGATGGGGTTGGAAGGAGGAGAGCTGTGCTCTACCCATTGATATGTGATTCATGCCCCAGCCAGTGCAAGGCACATGCCATGGAAGGCAACCTGGGTGGGACTCAGTGAACCACTCATGCAAAAGACATGAAAGTAGGAAGGGAGATGGGGGGGATTGCAGTGGGAAAAGGAGGGAGATGGGATTGAGGATTAAGGTATGGAAATATCATAAATGTATAGTATTCATGTATAAAACTCTAAAAGAATAAAAGTTAAAGAAGTTGGGCTATGAAGATGGTTCAGTCAGTAAATGTACTTGCTGTACAGACATGAGGTCCTGAGTTCAATCCCCAGCACCCACCTATGCATCTGGATATGTAGACCTACACCTGCAAGCAGAGACTACAGGATGGTTGGAGGATGCTGGTCTACTTAGTCCAGCCAAATAGAGGAGAGTCAGGTTCAGATGGCACATCAGAAATAAAGGAAAAGCAACTAAGGAAGATATCTTCATTCAGTCTCTGGACTCCACATTCATACACACACACACACACACACACACACACACATGAATGAACACGTGTGCACATGTGTGCATGAAATAAAAAAGACCTGCCACTGTTACAAATTCAATAAATATGAATTCTTCTCTATTAAGACCTAGGTGGGATGGCTCGGGCAGGCAGTGTAGTCCTGGGTGCAGTCTGCAGCACAATATGACGACAGCTGTGCTATTCAACACATGTATGGATGGCACAAATCCTACGTTCGCAAGTCATACCTAGATATGATTTGATGGCTTGTTTAATTGTATGTCCCTAAGCCGGGTGACAGCTGATAAATGTACCATCCCGAGCTATGAGTTTTTCTACCCCTCACCTGACTACACAGCTGGACACAGACAGAGCTGTGGCTGCTTTCTGAGATCACCTCTACCCTCAGCCTCTCACACTCCCTGCTGAATCCTGCTGTGAGTGCTTGTGATGGATTCGCTGAGACTTGGCACTCAGCAATTTTGAACAAAGGGATCTTGGAGGAAGCTTCATTAGTTCACAATAGAGTTTAGCTATGGAAGAAATAGAGGGTATTAATCACATGAAAGGCAACACAGATACACACACATACACACACACACACATCTAAGAATTAAAAGATTGAATAATTAAAGAAATACTTTTATAGAAATTGCCCAGTAGCAGTAGATACTGTGGGATTTATTTCCACCTCGTGAAGCTGGGGAGAAATATGCTTATTTTGTTTTCAAATGTTTTATTTCCTTCAGAGAGAGAAAGGAGCTAGGGGAACAGGTGAGTTCATACCATGGCAGGAATTTGGAGGTCAGAGGAAACTTTTAGAAGTCGTTCCTCTGTGTGTGGGGGGGCAGGGTGGGGACACTTGAGTGTGTGTGCCTGTGGAGGCCCAGGGGTGACATCAGGAATCACTGTTGATTGCTTTACCTCCTTATTACTTTACTCTGGGGTTTCCCAGGCTCTGTCTTCTTGGACCAAAATTGCAGAGGACTTCCATATCTACTAGACATGCGGGATCTGGAGATCCACACTCAGGTCCTTTTGCTTGCAAGACAAAGGTTTTAACCCTTGAGCATCTCTCCTGTATTTGGTAGTCTTCTTTTACTATCCATCGCTGACTACTCCAGGTTTTCCCAAAGCAAAAACACTGATGCTCAAATCCTTTATACTACAGTGCCCGACATAATGTACACATAGCTTATAAACTTTATAACTTATGTCACCTACTAGCTCACAGATGCCATGCAAATAGTTGTTGAAGTTGGAGTATGATTGGAAGATCAAGGTCTTCACCTGTTTCATATAGATGCAATTATCTGTTTTGAGTAATGTTGATCTGACATTGTCCATACTGCCGGATCAGAGCCCATAGATAAGACAGGCAAGCCATGCAGGGATACTGAGAATTTAGAAGCGTGCCATTATGAGGACCCGAGTTCAGATCCCCATCTCCAATGTGAAAAGCTAAGTGCAGCCGCATGTGCCTGTGATCTGGGTGCTGGGGTGGTGGAGAGAGACATATTCCTGACATTGGCCAGCCAGTCGGGTCTAGTTGGTGAGCCCCAGGCTCAGTGAGTGAGTGATTGTGAAAGTCAGGTAGAGAGTAGTCAAGGAAAATATCTGCCATTGATCTCTGACATGTGTACACTCATGCACATTTGCGTGCAAATGCACATGTGCATCATGGTGCTCACTTGGACACACAAAGGCCTCATGCATACACATAAAGGGGCTTTGAGCAGTTACCCTGTAATATATCACTACTCTGAGGACTTTCTCAGCAATGTTTTTTTTGTACATTTTTTATTATTATTTCCGCTCATACAAACTTAATAGGTACACCAGTTCCCTCCCTCTCTCCTCCTCCCCCCCGAACCCTCTGCTCCCCCTCCCCTCACCCCTCCCTCCCCATCCCCCAGTGCCTCCCGCCCCCATTCCCAGAGAGTCCTTTATTGTGCATGCCTGACTCTCCTCTGGGCCCTCCTCTCCAATGACGCACAAGGACCCAGTGGCATTTCCCCGAACCCCTTCCTGTGTTCCCCTTAAGCACAGGAACACTATTGTGGCTGTCAATCCCTTGCCTCCAAGGATCTTGGTGCCTTTAGCAGATGCTAGACTTTGTGAGGTCAATAGTGTGTTGGACATTGCGCCGGGCATGTAAAGTCCAATTATGATTGCTTCGGCCCTAACTTGTGTGGAGTATCTTGCAAATCATTGCTCCTCCCATCCTTTTGCTCTTACACTCTTACCGCCCCCTCTTCCGCAAATGTCCCTGAGCTTCAGGATGGGGAGAGATTAGTCTGGCCTAGTTCTAGGTGGTTGATATAGAGTCTCTGAAGTTCTGGATTGTGGTTTGTTGATTTTGTTTGGCAGTTTTGCTGCTCCTGCAATGCCCTTCACTCCATCCTGCTGGGCACTGTATGTCACCCCCTGGCCAGAGACAAAAAGCTGTTAAACTGGAGTCTTATTATAAGAGCACATTCAAGGGTAGATGTAATAAAAGTAGGAAACCTCAGTGAGGGAGGGGTCAATCACCCATTTGCAAAATGATTACTTTTTATCTGCCAGACTATATGCCCTCCCCTTCTGGTGAGATCATACCCCCTCAGTTGAAAATGATCAGGAACGAATGTCTGTGAACTTAACCAGGTATCACATTATTTACTTGCAGTCCTTGATGGAGGCCTATTTTCTCTGCTGTAACATGGTCACTTCTCTCTTGTTTCTAGTATGGCCCTCCAACCCCATCCCTCCTGTTCATAATCCTTGCAATTACTGTAGGTATTATATAGATTTACCTTTGAGTGTCTCAAGGTGGGCTGGGTGGGTTTGGTACTAGGAGCCACCTATGAGGGAGTTCATATGGCGCTTAATTTTCTGGGTTTGGGATACTTCACTTAATATAATTGTTTCTAATGACATCCATTTCCCGGCAAATTCCAGTAATTCATCATTTTTGATGGCCGAGTAGTACTCCATTGTATAGATGTACCACATTTTCCTTATCCACTCGTCAACTGTTGGACATTTGGGTTGATTCCATGACTTTTCAGCAATGTTGTAATATACAATTGTAAAGGGGATGTGTCAAATATTTATGTGTTGGTTAACAGTGTTTGTACACTCAGTAGGAACCTTTGGGATGTGCTACTCTTTCTGAGCAGGTTCTGACCTTCTCTATGTTCTCACACGCTCTCATGGGGGGGTTGTCTTTTGTGTAAATGGCTATAGAGTAGTTCCATAAAGAGACCAATATTCTGGTCCCAACTGCGGATTGCATCCCTTCCCTCCCGGTGTTCCTTTGCTTGTCTGGGCCTGTGTCTCATCACCTGAATGCCCCACACAGTCCAAATGCTCTGAATGCCCCATACCGTCCAAATGCCCAGGGGAAGAGATGGCTGCTGAGATGCTGGCTATCCTTTCTACCCAGCGGCTGTCATAATGACAATACACTGTAACTTTTCAGGCTGTTGCCTCCCTTCTGTAGTGGTCTTAGCATAAAAGGCAGAAGATCTTCATAAGGACCTGTGTCCAAGGTCAAGCTGGAACCCTTCTACAATAAAAAGGTGAAACTCTGGAATGAGGCATATTACTCTCCAGATAGCAGCAAAGCAGATAAACAAATCCCAAGCCCCAATGCCTTGGGCATCTTCCAACTAAGCCTTCAGCCCTACTTTGACACATGTAAATCTTCTCATTCTGAGGCGGAGATGGTGGCTTTATTGCTCGGAAGGCTTCCAGCTACCTTCTGGACTTTTAACAAATGTGGCTGAGTCTCTGTCGCCCCCAGAAAAAGCCCCGTCTTTTGGCACGGCACCTGAGACAGTGGCAATAAATTTTCAAAAGATTTGTTTACTGAAGTGCGTCAGATGATAATGATGATGAAGAAAGAGGAGTTGTGCTTTTTTGGAGAAATCTTCCTCCTGCCAGTTGCAGAGTATGTCTTCAGTGTTCAAGGTCATGGAGAAGAAGGGGGAGAGGGAGGCCCACGTCCTCTGACAGAAGCAAGGTCACCGAATTTGCTGTCTGGAAGATGTGACTGGAGGACTGGCACCTGGGAACAGGCTGTCAATCACCACCAGGTGGTGGGCGGGAACAAGGACACTTTCTGTCTGTCTAGCCCACATTCTCATGCACTTGCTCCGTGCACTGCTATTCCTGGACAGTATATCAGGACCAGGTGGTGTTGCTTATTTATTTTTTTGCAAGCTAAGTGTGCTTATCTGTGTTCATGCCCAAGACACAGGTACAAGAAGTGCTGGTGTCGCTGAGAGTTCCTTCCCTGAAAGAAGAAAATGTGTTTTATGGAGGCACAAGAAGAAAAGAATTCTGTAAATATGTGCAGGTTAAAAAACAGTACGTGAAGGCTGCTTTGTGCTTGGACTAAAGCAACATTCAGTAGCCTTGATGCAATCTTGAATTGGTGCGTCTCTTATTACCTTGCACACTGTCATAGTTAGGCACAGGTGTCAACTTGACAGTTGAGGGTTTGAGCTCTGGGCACATTTGTGGAGAATTAGTGGTTGAGTTAGGCCCAGAGCGAACCTGCAGGAGATTGTCTAGCTGATGGGGAAGGCCCAGTCCATGGTGAGTGGGATTAGGCCCTGGAATAAAATACTGGGAGCTGGCTGAGGAAGTCGGCATCCTTGTGTACACTTGGCCAGACATGCTGGTCTGGTAAGTAAGAATCGTTCCTCTGTCAGCCACTATGTAGAGATGGTGTGGCCAGTTCCCTGCACTCTGGTGTTGGTGTGAGCTCTTCTGTCAACTGCAACTGGACAATCGTAAGAAAAAATAAACCCCTTGTTCCCTTAAGCCATTTGGTACGTGCTCCTGGGAACCTCTGTCTCTGCCTCCTAGTGTTAGGGATACAAGTAGGTGTCACCACCCAGCCTTTTAAGTACGCGTTGGGGATCCAAACTCAGGTCCTTATGCTTACTTTACAAGCTGAGCCTCCCACACACCTCTTTTTGAGCATTATACTGCCATCATCATACATCTTCTAATTTCCACTTAACATTTTAATATGCCTCTTTCTTTGGCTCTGCCAATCATGTTGACTAACAACTGACTTCTTTGTTTAAAAGTTTTTTGTATAAGTCGATGACTCTCCAAAACTGTGAGGTCGTACTGACACCAAATGAGAGCCCAAGGGCACAAGTTTCCAGTATGTGGATCTCCTCTGTCTCTTAGATACTGTGGGTTTCCCCTGTGCTTCCAGCAATGGCTATAGGCTGTGGTTGGAAGATTGACCTTTGCAAACTCTGTTGCCTGTTTTCAAGTTTACACCCCAAAAGAAATCACAGAGCAGATGACAGTGAAACTGTAGCCATATATAAAATAATAAGCAGATAGTATCCATTTGTGCTTCTTTTATTGACTCTGAGGATCATAAGGAGCTCCTTGGGAGGGTTGCAAATACTATTTGTGTAAGGGTGAATGAATAAATGTCCTTCACAGTGGTTGCCTAGATGTCAAAACTGCCAGGCCCTCATTGAGGACAGTAGAAAGGTTTGGTTTCTGAAGGAATGAAGGACATGCTATTTGTATGATGGTGAGTTTCTCCAATTGGCACTTGGTAAGGTGACTTCTGGGCATACCTATGAAGAGTTATGTAGTTAAGGCAAACCTATAGGAGACTGTCTGGTTTGCATAACTGATGTGGGAAGGTTCAGTGTATAATGTGCGGGACCATTCTCCTAAGCAGGATGAAAGAAAGACAGGAAGAAAGAAAGAAAGAACGCAGGGGTAGTTGCTATAGTAATACTCAGTAGCAATTTTTATGTGAGTGTACTGACCCTTTCTTGAAGTTTACTTGATTGGAGAGTGTTTCGCCCAATAGCAGACACATATTGACCTGATGTTGCTTGTGGCCACTAGTGACAGGAACATAAGAACGTAGAGGCACATGTGCCAGCTCCTGGTCTACTAAGAGGTTCACATGTGTAATTAGCTGTCGTGTACTGGAACTAATGGTGCGTTGGAACCTCACTTATTTGGCCACAAATGTGCTCGGCCAGAAGCATTCTCGCCTAGTATACAGAGAGCCCTGGGCTTGGTCTCTGTCACTGCCTAAGCCAGGACCCCTTGCCTGTAATCCCAGCACTTGGGAGGTAGAAACGGGAAGGTCTGAAGCTCAAGTTCATCCTTGGCTACATGGTAAGTCTGGCTATGGGAGATTTTGACTCAAAAGAAGAAAAATGGGGAAAAAGGGATCACTAATGCATCAATGCTTCATTTCCTCATTCCCGTGGTAGTATTGTTGAGTAGGTTTCAGGAGTTAGGCAAGACTGTTTCTGGGTTTTGGCCTGTTATGCTGTCCACATAGGGCATCCTGAGCAGAGTGGAAAGGCTTCTCAGGGTTGGTTTCCTGGGACATGGCTGATGAAGGATAAGGGTTTGCCCACAGGCTAGTGTCCTGGCTCAGATCAGATCCTGTCAATGCACTGACATGACATTACTCTATCATAGGAGGCGGAGTCTAATCAGAACTGTAGGAAGTGCCCCTTGGTTGCCTCTGACCTTTACTCATTTTTTTTTTTCAGGACGGCTGGCACACCCTTTCTACTTTTCTTATCCTTTATCCATGTGCACACGGCCCACTTTGCCAGCAGAGATTTTGCTCACACAAGTCAACACGGTATTTACGGAGACGCTGCACAGGAGATGGATTGGGGTGTTGGTAAGTAGATCTTCCCAACTTCCATGTGAATTTCCATGCTGATGGTTGATGATTTAATAGTTACCAAGTATATTTGCTTTACTCTCAAAAAAAACCCAGAATCTGTGAAACAATAGTTCTGAAAGTTAAGAGAAGTAGGATAATGTTTCGAATCTGCATTTTTTTGTGGTTGGTAATGCCCAGGGTGAGGTCAGATCTCTGGATAACAGAAGAGATTAATAGAGCATTAATCCTTATCATCGACATCTTATTAGCAATTAAATATGAGCAAGGAAGTTCAGTAAGTGTTGGATTTTGGATCTAGACTCCCCAAAAATGGATAATGTATTTGGTACATTTCAGTTGCTCTGGTAAAAATACTTGGATTGAAGCAATGCAAAAGAGAAAGGGTTTATTATTTTGGTTCGCCTTTGCAGGGGATATGGGCCGCATGGTGGCAGACAGAAAAAGCAACAGGAAGTGAAGTCAGGCTATCAGAGCTCAAGGCCAACTCCCCCTCCCCCAAGCCATGTACTTCCTGCATCAAGACTCTACTTCTTAGGGACCACTTCACATTCAAACTACAGCAAGTGGATTCTTGGCAAGTGTGTCAGAACTCTGTGGTCTTTGGATGTGACTATCATCATAGCATGTTATGCAAAGAACTCTATCCCCAGGCCTTTTACATTTTATTTTGAGGAACAATCCTCCTAAATTTTCCAGACTGATCTGCACTCTGCAGTCTACCTGCCTGGGATTCCTGGGTAGATGGGTTCGCAACTTTCTGTTATGTGTTATGGCTGCCCAGCTGGGCTGCCTACTCTCCACCTTTCCACTGCAAGTGTGCTCAGGGTCATAGATCACAGCACTTTTGTCCTTCATTCCCTACTGAAAATGTGGAACAGGCAATTCTGACTTCCATTTCTAACTGGCTAAGATTGCACCAAATAACATGAGTAAGTACAGATAATAAATATTAACGTTGAAAAAGAAAATTGGAATATGTGAGCTCCTTATAATGTATGCCTTATGCTTCAGGCTGTTATATCGGCCGGTGCCTGTCTGTTTCCTTTGATTTCTTTTTCCCTTCTTAAAATGCTGCGTGTAAATCAATTTACATTTTTCCACACCTTGGTAGTGTAAATCAGAAGATTATTTTGCGGTGCGACTCAGTAGAATTTTTCCCTTCTTTAATGAGTGTTAGAATTTAATGTGCCAGGTTTCTCATTCAACTAGGACTTCTGTTGACTGGGGAACAATCACACACTGATTTTATCACACTTATTAATTTTATTTAATTATAATGGCACATGTGCCTCCTCTCACTCATTAAAAAGTGTAGCTTGAAGCATTATTCTGCTCGTTTTTATCCCCTCTAAATACTTGAGGAACATTTTCCCATCTCTGTGATCTGTATTAGACTTTGATATAATATTTATAGAAAATTTTGTTCGTTGTGTTTTCTTCACCAACAGATAAAATCCTGCCCATAAGGCATTGCATTAATTTCTTAGGAAGTTGTTGGTTAGTAAATTCCATTCATCTGAGTGCACTGAGAAATACATGTTTTTTTCTCTCTCTTTCTGTCTCTCTCTCAGAAGGGCTTTTGTTTATAGCTTCAATAAGAACGGCCGCTTTATGAATGACTATGTGAAAAAATAGAAAGCAGATAGTTGTTCACAAAAAACATTCTCTATGCAAAGAAAGCAAAAACTGAAATAGTTACAAAGGGTGCATCTCATTTGTTCAGTGTTTTCTTGCCACTCTTTTGAGGGGCTGTTGTGCAATTATAACCTTTTCTACTGCAGGTTTCTTTCTACCTTGAAAAGAATTGTTATTGTTTAATTACTTACCATGGTCAGTACCTTCCTATGCTGTTGTGGTTTATTGCTTTAATCTCTGCTGTGCGATTGCTCTATCATATATTGTGTGATAACTCAAGAAAGTGATCTCAATAGATGCATTGAAGTGATTCTAAAAAGGTTCTGTAAGTAAAAGAAAAACAAGCTAGGGGAGATTAGCATCCTTGAGTTATTTATAAATGCTATAAATATGAGAGGTGGTGAACATTTTCTTATTAGTCAGTTACTACCTGTGAGCAGCCTGCTGCCTATGTAGCCTAGGACTTGGTAGGCATGACCCTACTTTGTTCAGCCAGTTACACACAACAGAGGTAGCATCTTGTTCCCCAGCAGTCCACATCAAGAAACACTCTAAGTACCCACACTCCTCAGTAATGAAGGAGAGCCTTAGAGAAGATGAGATGCCCTGCATTGGGAAGAGAGAGGCCACAATGGGTGAGCAGGGGCTGAAGCGCAGGTCTCTCCCTATTCCTCTCAATATTGCAAAGAAGTCTGCTTCTCAGCTGTATATGGTTGTGGTCAGCTGCTTCATGTATGGGTGGTGTTTCTTGGCTTCTGGCTGCAAGTGCCTGATGGTGTTATTCAAGAGAGGCATTAAATGCTAAGATACCCTTGGTAGAACCGATTTAGACATTTGACATCCAGGGGCAGAAAGATGTCTCAGCAGCTAAGTGCTTGCTGAGCAAATGTAAAGAATTGTTTGGAACCTATGTACTAGGTAGATGCCATGTGAGTGTGGTGGTCACCTGTAATTCAGCATGAAACAAGTTGACACAGGGGATCCCGGGAGCAAGCTGGCCAGATTGAGCTATACTTGTGAACTCTAGTTTGAAAGATCTTGACTCCATGAATCTGGTGAATAGTGGTTGATGAAGATACCTAAGATCAACCTTGTATGCCCTCAATAACTATGTGGTCATACATTGCACCACCATACATGCAGATGTACACACATACACACAGAAAAAGCAAGATATGGAGTTCTTGCAGGAGATGTGCCCTTCACTGGGGGCAGCAAGCACAGAACAACTGGGTGAGGTCCAAGAAGCTTCAGCAGCTTTGAAAGAGAAAGGACAAGCACAGGTCAAAGCACCCCAAGAATGTGACCCTTTTATACAATGTACTGACTGTGCAATGCTTTAAGCAATCACAGTAGCAGTGGAAAGTAATTTTTTTTTATCAACATTCATTCTGGAGGCCTTGGAAAAGTACCATTGTTTACAACTACATTGTTTCCAAATATGAATATAATATTTTATGTGTGTATCATTCTGGGGCAGAGAGAGACATCTGCCATCTATCTGTTCAAGAGTTGGAGAGGGAAAATGTTTTCCTCAAGGGTATATGTCCACTGATATATGATTCATGCTCCAAGAAGTGCTCAGATACATGCCATCAAAGACAACCCAGATGAAAGCCAGTGGGCCACTCATGCAAATAAAATAATTCAAGATAATGGGAGGGAGACTGGCAGGGAAGAAACAGTTAGGAGTAGGAAGGAGAGGGAAGATAGGACTGGGGATTAAGGAGTAAATAAATTCACTGTAATCATGTCTGTATAATAAAATGCCATATAATGATAGAATAATTTTTAAAAAGAAGAAGTGTGGGAGCTGGGAAGATTGCTCAGGGGCTTTGCCTCGTAAGTAAAAAGACCTGAGTTCAGATCCCCAGATCCTATGTACAGTCTGCCAGGCAAAAAATGGCAGCAGCCTATGGTTCTGGCTCTGGAAGACAGGGCCAGGGAAACACCAAAGCAAAGCAATAGGTAAGTAGAACAATACGGAATGATTCCCGAAATCCTTATGGGTCTCCATAGGCACACGCACTCAAGTGGTGTCTCATATACAAACACATATGAACACACACATACACATGTATTCAGACATATGCAAAAGAAAAAAAGAACAATTTTTTGTAGGGATGGAGAAATTTCCCACTAGAATCTTCTTCTCTAAGCTTACATCAACATAGCCATCAGAGTCCTTGGAGTCATTAGGTAGAATTTGCATACCATCGGCATTTATTTTGTGCCCCATGCTGTTAATAGAGGAGCAGACCTACCATAAATCAGATCTTGCTGAGGAGTATACTTGCATGTTCTGTATGCTTATGAAGAAAAATGTTCTTGGAGCACAAGACAGGGAATACTCAAAATGAATTTGGGACTTCAAGTCCACATTTTCTATTAGAAATAAAAATCCCTTGTCAGTGTTAGGCCTTGGTGTGAGAGTCTCTTGTTTGGTGAAAGGCAGGAACGATATAGAGGAGTCTTTGGATTTGTCATTCAGCTACTTGGAATCTGGTACCCAGGCTAGAAACAGTCTCCTAGGTATCCTCAATGGTTCCCACTTGATTTCCACACTTCCTCTGGACCCCCAAAACTCTGGATTGTGCCAATTTGTGTAGGCACAGAAGACCAGCAAAAATGAAGCAAGGACTACATTTGTAAAAGATGGGCTACAGAGATATTAATGCCAGTTTCTCTCTCTGGTATGCCTTAACTACTTTCCCTGTGGCTTTTTGAGATAGGAGACAAAACAGGAATTGGATTCTGTCCATCAAACCTCGAGGCCCACCCCCCAATGATTTCCTCCAGGAAGGCTCCACCTCCTAAAAGTTCCACAGTTTTCCCACAGCATCGCCACCTGCTGGGGATCAAGTGTGCAAATACCTGAGCCTGTGACAGACATTTTATATTTAAACATCATCCCTGCATCTCAGTATAGCACAAGTACTGAAGCATCTGCTTGGTCTTTAGAGACAGAGGGGAAAAAAATGGGAAGATCTCATTTGTAAGATTTAAGTACGACTTCGAGAACGTGCAGAAATGCAAATGTACTTGCTCACTGGGGAGCCTAGCTGTTGTTGGTCCAAGCATTTGAAACACAGCAGCATAATTCTAATCAGAATCTGGCTTATTAGATGATGCTGATGTAGTAACTACTTTAAAGTGGATTTGTTCTGGGGCTCTCAAACCCAAAATGGGAATGAAAAAGGCTGTGTGCTTGAATATGTTTCTTTATGAACCTCCGTTTACATATATTCTGAATTCGTGCAGTAGGGTTGTAGTAGGTACTCACTCCATAGCTTTGAAAGTGAATACATAGGGTGTGGGTATCCAAGCCAGGTGCAAAGTTCTTGGTTCACAGCCATGAGAATATCATTTGATTCTCAAAATCCACATGGAATAATACAGGCATGGTGACCACATTGCTGGAAAGGCAGAGACAGGCAGATCCCTGGGATTTGGTTGACTGGTCTGTGTCATAAATAGATATAGATGTCAACTTAACAACTTGAGGATTCAAGTTTTGGGCACATTTGTAGGGAATTTTTAATTGAGTTAGTCCCTGAGCAAACCTATTGAAGATTTGTCTAGTTGCTATGAAAGGCCCAGCCAATGGTGGGTGGGACTAGTCCCTGGACAAGTGAATAAGATGGAGGGAAATGATTAAGAAAGTTGGCATCCTTCTCTATACTTGGCCAGACATGCTGGTTTGGCAAGTGAGCATTGTCCCTCTCAGCAGTCTTGTAGATTTGGTGTGTTTAGTTCCCATGGCCCCTGGTTTTGGTATGGGCTCTCTTGCTAATCTGGATTAAGAACTGTAACTAGACTACCGTAAGATAAAATGAAACCTCTTGTTCCCCTATAAGCCATTTGTCAGCACCTTGCAGAGTAATGATGACAGCCAGTACAGCCACTTGGTAAGTCAAATCATTGCCGACATCTTCTCTCAAAGGAAGAAAAAGTCAATGATGCATGAGGAATATCTGAGGGTGACATTTGACAGCTGTACATACACACACACACACACACACACACACACACACACCTGTGCATACAAATACAAATACATGTACATGCATATACAAATATAATCCACACGTACAATAAAACCCACAATGCCCATGTTCTTGATAATCCTTCAACATAGGACAGAGTCTAAGTGCAGAGCACACACACACACACACACACACACACACACAAATGTATAAACATGCATACATGTACATATACTCTTTGCACACACATATACAAATACGCACACATGCACATACCAATATACCTGTAAATTAGAGCAATGCTGATGTTCTCCTCGTTATTCAGCATAGTGAGAACTAAATTGCAGTTACATATTTGCTTCATATTCCAAAGAATGAGGGTAATGCACAATGGAGAGTTTGGAGATGCCAGGCAGTGATGCGGAAGCACATATGGATGCAGCTTCTATTGTTCTGTTTTTCTTAGGGTTGTAGCGGATTTCATTGTGAATGGTATTTGAAAGGCAGGGATCAATGAGATTTGTACAGTCCATTCAAGACCAATGGAGGGATTTGCATAGAGGAAAGACTATGGTTTGTGTGTGCGCTTAGCTTGTCTACGTTGCCTAGAGTTGGACATTGTTATCAGCAAAGTGTCTTGACTTATTGTCTGTGGCCATCACTGAATGCTGCAGGCTCATTTATCAGGAATGAAGGTTTGTTCAACCCATGGCGTGTAGACAGGTGAGGTCAGCATCATAGCTATACCTGTTGATACTGTGGAGAAGCCTGAAGTAGGCCGTGGTATCTCTTCACCTCTGTCATCCTCTTGTCAATCCTCAGTCCCATCCAGTCACCCTATGGCTTTGTGAAACCTTCATTGTTTTCTGGATGCCCTAGCTCATGATACAACCATGAGGGAGAGAGAGATAGCTCAGGATTGAAAGCCTTTTTTTTTTTTTCTTTTTGGCTTCACAAGCAAAACTCCTGAGTTCGCGTCCCCAGATCCCCGGATATGGTGGCATCCTGCATTTCTGGCCCTGGAAGGCAGAGCCTTCAAAACCCCAAAGCAAAGCAATGAGTTGGATAAGTAATCCAGGATGATTTCCAGTGTAATCCTTGGATTTCCACAGGCACACACGTTCAAATGACCTCTTGTACACCTGTATACACAGGCGCACACGTGCATACACAAACACACACACACACACACGTTTGCATATACCCGCCCACATGCAAACATACACACACAAAAAAGAAAAGCAAAAAATACCACCAAGAGATTAGCTTTCTGCTCTCTTAATACTTCTCAATGGGGATTGTATTTCCTTATGAATTTTGGCTTGGACGTCCAAACAATAATAATGGGTCACTGGGCAACTTTTGTTTAAAATACAATGCAAGATTAGGAAGTAAACCCAGTAAATTGGTTCATGATAGAAATTTTGCTAATAGAGAGTCTGTGAGCAGCAGAGTTCAATCAGAAGGATGTGTGACATGGAAGATGATGGGGAAGGAGGGAAGATGGGTGGAAGCTGGGGACATGGGAGGTGATAGTTAACCATCTCAATCAGATTCTAAGCATCATAAGGAAAGTGAGACATCATCACTATCAGAGACTGGGACGGATGAAGTATGTTTAACTTCCAGAGACAGAACCATTTCTTATATTTGCAGGTGTGTGGCACACCTGCAAGGGAAGGTGTGGAAGATGACTTGGCACACTTTCATTGCCTTTCACGGTGAAGGATTATGTCTGGGTGATGGGAAATAGATGTGTCCTGGTGCACTTTATAGATGCAGATAGAGAGATTATGGAGGATGTGTTCATTAGCTGATCTGCCAGTGTTATCAAACAAGCACTAGAGGCTTGAGAGCTATTTCATTGCTTGATCTCCAGCCAATGCTTCAGACTTTTAGCAGGTGTAACGGAGCATAGGAGGTGATCTATTAACAGTCAAGCAGGCCAGCTTGCTGCTCCATACAGGACAGCTCCATCTGGTAACCCAACAATACCAAGGTAGTGCTTTGAACACGTGACTCAGTGTCACTGAGGCAGGAGTCACAGGAGGTTGGGCAGATGGATATACTTGGGATCAGATAGGAAGTGGAACGTAAGCTTGAAGCTTGTGAAGAAAAGCTTACATCCAATGTCTTGTTTGCTTCAGCTCGGAAGGTTGGATGTAACATGAATCTTTAACTGTGCTCTCAGTTTTTGGTTGTTTAAATGTGGGTTTTATGGGGTTCTAATAAAAATAGATAAATAATGTCATATAGCACAGACTCCAGAAGAAACAGAACGAAGGAGAGGAATAGGAAGCCAAGAAAGATAATTTTATGCAAATGTAAAGATGACATTTCAAGGCAGACAGCTAAGAATAGATTGCCCATTAATTGGAGTAGAATGATTAAGTGTTTGGAGAAGGGAAGATATAATTAACCCATTTGTGTTTGGCCCTGTGATGAGTGTTTTGCTTACACTTAAAAGATGATGATGGTGGTGGTGGTGGTGGTGGTGGTGGTGGTGGTGGTGGTGATAGGTAAGAAAATGGTGATGAGGGTGATGATGAAGAGGATGATAGCAGGTCATAATGACTATGGTGATAAAACGATGATGTGATGATGATGGTAGTGATGATTATGATGGTGTTGATGATGGTGGTTATGGTGATGATGATGGTGATATTGGTGATGATGGTGTTGGTGATGATGATGGTGGTGGTGATGACAGTGCTGTCCATGGTGATGAAGATGATGTTGACAGTGATGTCCATGATGAATAAGAGAATAGAGATGATAATGGTAAATTATGAAAATGATGATAATGTTGATGAAGGTGGAGTGGTGATGGTGATACTGGTTAAGATGGTGATGATGATGGTGGTGGTGTGTTGTCAGCAATGATGTATAAGAGAATAGAGGTGATGAAAGTAAAATATAAAGTGATAATATTAACGATGGTGGGAATAATGATGGTGCTGCTGCTGCTGCTGCTGGTGATGAGGATTTTGGTGTATGTAGTGATGGCGATGAGGAATAAGAAAATAAAGGTGATGTTAACTATGAAAATGATGATGATGATGATAACAGTGGTGGTAATCATGGTGATAGTGATGATGAGATGATGGTTATGAGGATAGTAGTGTTGGTAGTGATGGTATTACGATTCATGCAGGTAGTTTGTTAGCATGCTAAATTCCTCATTACTATTCCAAGCTTTAAATATAATCAGTTTCTTTTGGAAGGATGTGAAATATTCTGTCTCCTTATTTAGATTTCCACTTTTATTACATATGGTGCTAAGACTACATTGTAGTCCACTTGGGTATTTCGTCTAAGAATTCCATGTTTCCTTGAACACTTTGTGTTCTGTTGTACGCGTTTTGCTTAGTGACTTTTTAAAGGGCTGTTGCACTTTGTCTGCATGTCGCCAAGGAATACACGAGCAAACAGCTTAGGGGGAAGAGGAAGGTTTTATTGTTACTTACAATTTTCCATTAGAGTTCACAGTTTAGCTTGGCAAGAGAGTTCATGTAATTCCAAGAGCTAAGAGAATTAACCACACCATATCCACAGGGATTGCTAAGAGAGGGGAAATCTACTTGCCAAACATCAAGACTGCCACAATATGCTGAAGAATAGCACTTACCGAACTAGCTCCCTCATCTTATTCACATGTCCAGGGAATGGTCCCACCCACTATGGGCTGGGTCTTCCCACATTTAGAGAATCTCCTACAGACTTGCTCAGCGCTTACCTTAACTACCATTTTTTCCCAAGCTCAACCTTCTGTTGTCAAGTTGATACTTGTATCTAACGAACACCAGGGATATTGACAGAGGGACATTAATATTTTATGTGTTGCAAGTAATTACTCCTGCTTTTAGTTATAGAGGCTTTTGTGATAACTTCCCAGGGTCACCATTCCTTCGTGGCTTCTGGGATTAATGATTGGAGAGAAAGAGAGAAGGTAGGGGAGACAAAGGAGGAAGAGGAAGAGGTTGAAGAGAAAGGAGGAGGAGGGAGAATAAAGGAAGAGGAGAGGAAAGGAGAAGAGGAAGAGGAGAGAGGAAGAAGGTTCCTTTACTCAAACTCCTCAAAATATATACTTTTACTGTAGCTTCCCCCCAGATATGTTTATGGCTTCATGTTATACAGTGCAATTAGAATCTAGAAGGCTCTCTCTCTCTCTCTCTCTCTCTCTCTCTCTCTCTCTCTCTCTGTGAAGGACTGTGTGTTGTCCTCTGATATGTTCATCGAGTACCCCAAACATTGCTGATGTAAAAAATTAAAACCAAACAAAACCCAGCTGCTTCTAGAATCACTTGCTCTGCAAAACACACAGATTGCATTTATGTGAAGTTGCCTTCTATGAACACACCCCTGGCTGTCATTGGTGGAAGGTGTGTCCTGCTGTCTGTCAATCAGTTAAATTTTAAAACAACTGCTGAGATGCTGTATCTTCCCTTTGGTCAGCCAGGCCCAAGTCTGATGTTTGCTCACATTCATACTCCCAACTTATGGAAAAGCAGCAAGAGACAGAGTAATCTTGTTTCAGTATGGCCTTTTCATTCGAGGTAAAAGAAAAGCCAGAAAAGAACAAAGCAAAAAGTCAAAATCACAGCATCTTTTGTCCTTTACCTTTCACATTGGAAGTTGGAATTGCCTGTCAGGTACCTGGTATACAATTTTTATTCCTTGCCAAGTTTCATCAGTAACAACCACCTTATAAATGCAGCCCTGCGTCTGACTTTTACCAAGTAAATACACCATTTTGGGGAAATAAGGAAACTTATACGAAATAATCTTATTTGACAGTCTTTGAAGCCTTGAACATTGGCTTTGGAAAAAAAAAGATGATTTTCTCTTTGTTTACACAACCTGACATTTTGGTTTCGCTGAGCACTCTGGCAATTAAGAAAAGGAGAAGGAGAGGAGAGAGATGAGTTGACAATTTCTTGTGAAATGGAAGGAATTACCATATTCTCCAGCAGAGTGGCTGTTTCTACCTGAGCATTCTAGGAGTTTGAAGGAAGACGTCGCAATGATCATGCTTTGAAAGTCATCATCTTCGGACTGGCTTTCTTGGCTATTTTCCGTGGATTTGTTGTGGTTGGAGTCTATCATTATGGGGTTAATTCCTTCAGTGGGAGATTTGTTTTCCTGGGTTTTGTTTCTCCTGGATTTTCACTTTGACTTAGGCATTGTTGTTTATCTCTCAAGACCTTCTTTCAGTTTCTGAGTGTTTTTGACTGAACTGATTTAGTAGTAATACTAACGAGCAGTTATTACTAGTGTTTGCTTTGCAGTTAGGTACGCTTGTCTGTTGTTATTGTTGTTTCCTAGATGAGGCTATTAGACTATTAGTTCCCACAAGGACTAGCTCTTCTAGAATTCAAGAGGGTCTCTCTTACATGGTATGCCCCTATGTGGAGTACAGTTTGCTTTGTTCAAGTGGCAGATAGGAATCTTTGTCCAGGACAGTATAAATGTATTTATTCTAAACTCTATTTAGCATTCTATTAGCATACATGTCTATTATGACAGCTACTTGGCTTATTGCCAATAAATTCATGACCCAACGTATTAAGGGAAGAAAAGGTTTCCTATGATAGTCCAGTTACATTATTATTATTATTATTATTATTATTATTATTATTACTATTATTATTATTATTATTTGTGTGTGTTTGTGTATCAGAGGGCACTATGTATCCCAGTGGAGGTTCAAGGGTGACTTCAGAAATCATTCTAGATTGATTCTACCTCCTTTTTGCTTTGGTATTTCAAAGGCTCTGCCTTCCAGGGCCGGAAGTACAGACCACTGCCATTTCTGCCTGGCATTTTTACATAGGACCTGGAATCCAAACTCCTGTCCTTCTGCTTGTGAAAGAGGCTTAAACCCCCTGAGCAATTTCAACAGTCCCTGGTTACAATTCTTAATCCAGCTTGGCAGGAGAGTCCACATCAATACCATGGGCCAAGGGAACTGACCACACCATATCCATATATCCACAGGACTGTTTAGAGAGGGATAATGTTTACTTGCCAGACCAACATATCCAGCCAAGTATACCAGAGGATGCCAACCTCCTTAACAAAATCCAGCCAAGTATACCAGAGGATGCCAACCTCCTTAACCAAATCCAGTCAAGTATACCAGAGGATGCCAACCTCCTTAACCAACTTCTCCATGGGGTCATGTTGCATTTTCCCTAGAAACCATCCAAATAATAATAGATCTGTCTCGTGAAACGTAGAAAGCCCAAGTCAGTTGGCAGAAGAAGGTCTTCGGTTCCGATTAGCAAATGAACACACCAGAACACTCACCCTTGATTCCGTGCACCACAGTGGAAGGACAGTGGGATGAGTGAATCAAGATAAGACAGACAGCATGTTTACTCTGACCTGTGCTTATTCAAAATAGCTTGCAGCCAAAAGGAGACAACCCCCCACTAGGAAGTTTCTGACCATTTGGAAGCTGGTCAAAGAGGTCCCCACTGATAGCAGACATGCCCAACTTGGGGTTCTTCCCAGTGCCTTTGAACAGATATAATGTGTGTTTTTTCCATGGATACAGGAAGTGTGGTATGTTTGGTGAGGTCCTTAATGTGTGTGCAGCCAATGCTTCAGTCTGGAGAAAAAAGGACACTCAGTTGTTGCTCCTAAAAGACAGACGTGTAGTGCCCTCACCCCAGATGATGAGAGTAGGTATTCACGTGCACAAGAATAAATCACGCAATACTGCTACAATTAGGGCTCAGATGAGTGTAATGCAGGAAATAGTTATAAACCCTGGATAGCAGGAAATAGTTATAAACCCTGGATACGACGCCAAAGAAAGATGGAGTTCCAGGAAACACAGGCACTCAGATTGGGACTCAAGGCAATGATGGAATGCCATCCAGGCGAAGAAAGACTCAATATACACTAGTGACACCCATTCACAGTGCTCCATGTCTTAGCTACTTTAATCATGTCAATTTTAGATGAATTATATTTATGCACTGTGTATATGATGTGGTAGTTGCTCTTGTGGCTCTCTGGCCAAAACACCAGACAGGAAGCTATTGAAAGAAGGAAAGATTTATTTTGGCCCAGGATTTCAGAGCGTTCACTCCACACTTGTTTGGACTCGTGTGTGTGTGTGTGTTATGTGTATCGGGCATTTGAGTGACTGTGGAGACCCAGGAGTAACAGTGGGAATCATCCTGGATTCTTCTACCTCCTAAAATTGCTTTGCTCTGGGGTTTCCTCGTTTTTTTCCTCCTGGGCCAATAAGTGCAGTCTATCACCATTTACATCAGGTGTTTTTAAGCAGGATCTAGGGATCCAAACTCAGGTCCTTTGTTTTTTAGGTGAAAGCTTAACCTCTGGGCCATCTCCCCAGTTCTGGGATTTGTGTTTGTAAGGATAGCATTACATTGGCAAGAAGGTGTGGCAGAGGAAGGCAATTCACATCATGGTAGACAAGAAGTAGGGAGAAGAAAGAATGTGATAATATGTCACTCTCTCTTTTCTCCCTCTTCATAGCATCTCATTCCCATTGGATGGAGCTTCTGCCTTGAGGGGTGATGTCTTCTCTACTGTGACCATGTTCATCCCATTGGCCTTTGAATCCCAGATGATATTTCATGCAGAAATATCTATTAGTGTAAATAATGCCGAAAGGACCATCTTCTGTGACTAAACCACTTTACATAGTGTTATTTGCTGTGGCAATATTCCTGACTAAATCCACATTTCAGGGAGAAATGGTTTATTCGGCTCACAGTTGAAGGGTACAACATATCATGGAGGGAAGTCAAAACCACAGGAACTTCATAGAGCTGGTCACATCTCATTTACAATCTGGGAGCAGAGAGCAACGAACACATGCTAATGCTCAGCTTGCTTTTTCCATTCTACACAATGGGGGATCCCGTGCTCAGAGGGTGACCCCCACACACACTTAGGATAGATCTTCTCACATCAATGAAACCAATCAAGAAAATCTCTCATACACATTCTTAGAGTCTAACCTTGATGTAGATAATCCCTTATAGGTGTGCCCACAGGCAATTCTGGGTCCTGCCAAATTGACAATTAAAGCTTAACATCCCATTTGCTAGACCCCCAACCCAAGGGATGGTGCTGCCCACATTCATAGTGGGTTTTCCCTCCTTAATGAACCTGGTCTAGAAAAGAAACTCTCACAGGACTGCCCAAAGGTTTATCTCCTAGGTAACTCTAAAGCCTGCCTAGTTTGCAGACATGGTTAAGCATCACATTGTGTATATATATATATACACACACACACACACCATATTTATCATTATCTATTTATCTCTTGATGGGCTCACTCTCTACTATTGTGAACACTGGCCCTATAAACCCATCAAAAAAGGTGTCTGTTTGTGAGTCTGACTTTATTTACTTTGCACACATCTCCAGGCATGGAAAAGCCATGTTTCTTAGATATGTTTGGTTTTTGTGAGGAATGTCTATTCCAGTCTCCATAATGGTTATGCTAATCTATATTATCAACAGTATGTTGCTATATAAATCTATATAGGACTTCTTTTGCCTCCACATTACTGAACACTATTATTATTTTGACAATAGGCATTCTACCTGAGTTGAAATGTTATCTCACTGCAGTTTTGATGGCTAATGTTATTATATATTTTTTCAGTGTATTTGCTGACTGTTTGTAAGGTCTATTTTTTGAGCCAAAGCCTTGGGGTCTTGCTCATGGTACACATTCTCTGCTACTACAGCCCCATGTCTTCTTTAGAAGCTTTTGAATCTGGATTTGTGCTATAGATAAATCATATGCTTGCCAGTATCGTACTGAAGAATCCTGTGTATTCAGAGATAAGATCAAGACTGCAGTTCTGTAAATCTGGATCATTTATTTGAGAGAGAAATATTACACCAAGTTCCCCTCCATTAGTGGGCAGTGCTTCTCACTGGAGAATATCAATCCTTGTGCAGTGACAGATATGCCCTGATGTATGGGACATGGGTTATGCTTTCGATCCCTATAAGCTACCAAAGAATTGCTTCTCCGCGCCCAACCGTGGCAGAATGTGGCCATGTTCCTTGATGCATGGCTCAGCAGAGTAGCACATGATGCCAGTGAAGGCCACATTCTTGGAACAACCGTGAGGGGGAGGGGTCATGTGACTTGTCCTAAGGCGATACACAAGGAGGTCTGTTCACCCTCATTGTAGGACATGGTTCTCAGAGCAAAACAGCTGCCATCTTTGTCAGACTGTCTGTGAATGCTTGTGAGAGATCATGAAGGTCTGTTAACAGTTGATATTCCCTCAGAGTTCTGAGTGTTCTATCATATACATCCTTCAGCTATTTGTATGAAATTCTTCCCTAACTGCATGCGACATTCAGATCTTAAAAAGAGGTAGAATACACAGACAGGTAACTGAATAGAGAGGGGTGATAGTTAGATATATTAATGCTAACTTCACCTGAAGACTGAGCTCTGAGCACCTCTATAGAGAATTTGTAGCTAATGTAATCCTTAAACAAGCCTACAGGAGATAGTCCAATTGGTGAAGGACGACCCAGTCCATGACAGGTAGGTGGATAAGATGGAAGAACTGGTTCAGTACTTTGGATCCTTTGGGCATACTCATAGTGTGGCAAGTAAGGAGATTTGCCCCTCTCTCGGTAGTCCTGTGTGTGGTGTTGGTATGAGTTCCTGTGCTACACTGGCCTAAAAACTGTATCCGGAAAATTATAAACCAAAATAAAGCTCTCTTGTTCCCTTAAGCTCTTTGCTCGTGAATTTATCAGCAACTTGCAGGCAAACCGGAGTGGGAAAATTCTACCCAGATGACAATATGAGAGTCTGCAATCCAGGGAAAACTGAGACTCTCCAGTTACAGCTAGCTGATCTTGGTCACCCACACCATGTAAGGAGAATGCATTGCTTCCCCAGGCTGACCTTTAGTGGAGTCATCCTGGGTTGGGATTCTCTAAGGAGGGATTCCACATTTGTTTACATCTCCAACAGGGAAAGAATTCTCATAACAACCACAGATGGAGTGATGCCAAAAAGGTAAAAGGGTTTCCATGCAAATCCTGATTGCTGAGCCAGTGAGTTTATTGGGGTCACTTACTGCAGCATGGGGGACGGAAAGGAAGATGTGTTGCCCAAAAACTTACCTCAGCATCAGTTAAGTAACTTATAGGCACCTCTAGTTCCCAAGCTCCACCTGCCCCCAGCAATTGTTTACTAACCTGAAGGACAGGCTGTGAGTCTTGTCAGGTTCTTGTAAGTTTCATGAACTTCCTGAGCTAGCCCTCCTTCTGTAAGAGAGGTTTCAGTCAAGACGAAGAGTGTCTCAGCATATACCAAAGGTTAGATTACTGCTTCCTCCCATCTATCAGAAAACTCCAACCTTAGAAAGAATATAGGAGGCCGACCTTCAACCTTATAATAAAGTCAAAACTGACTTCCTCTCTCTAACAGTTTTAGCAGGTATTATTTCTGGTTCCTTTATGTTCTTCAGTTACAATGAGTAGGTGGAAATTCTTTTTCTAATTTTTCATAGTAGATGGCTGCTTTGGGAAATGTTGTATTTCCTGTAATGAGCCCAAATGTTTTCAAATGTTAAACGACTTACAGCATTTGGTTATAATATTCCATCTGAATCTACCTTCCCAACAGAAGGGAAAAACATACAGAAAAAACCAGGCGTGACTGAGAAAGCTGATCTTTTAATTCCAAGGTTAAAGCTAACGGTGTACACACAGCAAATTCTGGGTCTGGTCCCGCATGGTTCTTGAGCAAAAAGGGGGATTTATATGAATTTTTATTTTATATTTTCATGTATGAGTATATGTAGTGCGTGTGTGTGTGTGTGTGTGTGTGTGTGTGTGTGTGTGTGTGTGCCCGCGCGCATGTGTTTTCATATGGGTGGGCACACATGGATGAGAGTATATACATGAGTGTACTTGTATGTGTGTGTATGTATGGAAGCCCAAAGATGATATCAAGAATTATACTTAATCACTCTTCCACCTTACAGTTCGGATTCTAGATCTATAATTAAACCAAGAACACACTAGAACATTAGGGCTAATCTGGCTAGCCAGCTTGCTCAAAAACAAAGGTCTTGTAACAGTTACTCTTAATTATTGCTGTGAGAGAACCAAAGACGATCAACTTAAGGGAGAAAGGGAGGTTTATTCAGCTTTCGGTTCCAGAGGGAAGGGACAGTCTCTCAAAGCAGAGGCGGCATGGCTGGCTGGCCAAAGCTGGAGGAAGCTAAGTCACCACAGACATCTTGGAAGCTGAGAGCTGCAGACTGCTTGATGCAAAGGCAGACTTCTCCTGAAGGTAGGGTGGGACTAATCCACCTCAAGGCCCACCCCTTGTGACTGCCTTCCTCCAGCAAGGCTCCACCTCTCAAGGTGCCATGACCTTGCCAAACACATGAGACTGTAGGGGTCACATTTCAAACCATAACACTCCATCCCTGGTCCCCACAGGCTCATTGCCATCTCATTATGCAAACCATACTCAGTCCAACTTTAAAAGCCTTCATAGACTACATCAGTAGTCCCAACACAGTCCAAAAGTCCAAAGTTCAAAACTTCCTGTAAAATCAAAACACAAGTTACATACTTCCAACATACAATGGCACAGAATAAACATTCCCATTCCAAAAGGAAGGAATGGGGGCATATCCAGGAAAGATCAGTCCATGACAAGACCGAAAACCAGCAGGACAAACTCCAAATCTTGTAGCCCCAAGTCCAACAGGTGAGCCTCTTGTTGAAATCATCTCAGTTCCAAAGGGCTTTGGTTCCATCCCTCCAATGCAGCTGTCCATAGAATACGTTGGTCTCTTGAGCTGACTCCTCCCAGGGTATACAGCTCTCCTTGGCAGGTGTCCCATGTTGTCTCTGGCATCTCTAACATCTTTACTTCTCAATGGCAAACCAGGCTTTAATTCCACAGCACAAACTGCCCTTACTGGGTCTCAAAACTGCAGGCTTCTTGCCTCATGATGCCTGGATTCTGCCAGTTTTTGAAATCTTGGAGGACAACTCTACGATCTCCTCCCTCTTACATCACTGATGTCTCTAAAACCAGAACCACGTGGACGACTTTGCCAAGACTCACGCCCTTGAATTACAGCTGATTCTGCTTCTCTATGCTGACCATGTCTTTCACTCCTGGGCAGTTGCTTGGTAAGAGAAAACAACTCTTGCTTTGGAACTCCACCTTTTAGCTCCTGTCTTCTGAAAGGATTTGCATTCTTATGAGAGGGAGCCTTCTCTAAGGATTTTGCCCTCAAGCTAGAGCCTCTCCTATTATTCAAATTGAGAGCAGGCTTTGATTTACAAATGGAGCTAATCTCTTCAACAGCCATTTTGTTCTCTGCTTCTTCCTGGTTCAACTCTTTAAGTTCGCCATTGTATTTTTCATCATTGGATCTTACAGTTTTTGCTTCTTCCTGCCTGATTCTTTGCTCTTTTTCATAACTCTGAAGACAACTAAAAAGTAGCCATATCACGTTGTCAAGACTACATTGCTTTGAAATTTCTTCTGCCAAGCACTCCAGCTTAACTTCAGGCAAGCTTTCAGGATGAGGGCAAAACTTCACTAAACTCTAGGCCAACACATGGTTCCATGTGTCATCCAGTTGCAAATAGTCTCTCTTTCCCTCTGGACCATCACAAGCTGGGCTTCCACTGCCTGCATCTCTCACAGCATTGCTCTCCTCGGAGCTCTCACGAGAAAGGCCCCTTTGGCCCAACCGCCAAGATGCAAAGACTTTCCCAGCACAAAGTCCCAAAGTTCTCCATATTTCTCCCAACAAATAGTTCCAAAGACACACTAGCCACATCACAGCATTGGCCATACTGCTGGGTACCAACTTCTCTCAACTTCACAAACAACTTCACGTTGTGGTACCAGCTGTTCTTCATCTCACAGCAATACCCCACTCCTGGTACCAATTTCTGTAACAGTTACTCTTGATTATTGCTGTGAGAGAACATTCAAAGTCGATCAACTTAAGGGAGAAAGGGAGGTTTATTCAGCTTACGGTTCCAGAGGAAAGGGACAGTCTCTCAAAGCAGAGGTGGCATAGCTGGCTGGCCAAAGCTGGAGGAGGCTAAGTCATTGCAGACATCTTGGAAGCTGAGAGCTGCAGACTGCTTGATGCAAAGGCAGACTTCTCCTGAAGGTAGGGTGGGACTAATCCACCTCAAGGCCCACCCCTTGTGACTGTCTTCCTTCAGCAAGGCTCCACCTCTCATGGTGCCATGACCTTGCCAAACACATGAGACTGTAGGGGTCACACTTCAAACCATAACAGGTCTGAAATCTGATTTTTTTTTTTCAAACCATAAATTGTAAAAGAAAAATTATTTGGGGTGGCCATTCAACACTGTCTGTTATGGTATTTCATTTGCTATTGCTTGGACATATTTTTAGTAGAAAAGCTGGCTGTTCCTTACAAGGCTAGAATTGCGTTTGAGCTTCCATGCACACCTAGAATTGTTACCTGAGATCTGGGGATCTGAATTTGGATCCTTTAGCTTGCGAGGCAAATGCTTTAACCACTGACCCATCTCCCCGGCCTTTAATTTCCCCCCCATTGGACAAAATATTTATTGACTGCTCATTGCATGCTTCCTATTGAAAGCTTTCATTAAAATGATTTTATTAAAACTTCAGTGAAATGTCTTTTACTGAAAGCTGTGAAAAACCGTGAACAATTTCACATAAATAGGTATATTTAAGAATTGCTTTTTATAAGAAAAACACATCAGTAGTAACACACCCATGTCCCTATCCTTTTTAAAACTTTGTGTATATGCATGATGTGTGTTTATGCGTGTGTGTGCGTTTGTGCATGCGAAAGGACAACCCTGAACATCGATCCTTGCCTTCTGTATTGAGCCAGGGTTGTTTCTTGCTTGTTGCTGAGTACACCAGGCCAGTTCACCCATAAGCTTCTAAACATACTCCTGTTCCTGCCTTTCCTCTCCCCATCAGCACCCTGAGATTATAGGTACATGCCGGCATGCCTGGCTGTTCAATGGGGAATCTGAAATCAGGTCCTCATGTTTGCACTGCAAGCAATCTGCCCACTGAGGCGTCCTACCTTCCTCCCGACACCATTCTTTCTGTTGGATGGCGCCTGACTACATGCGGACATAACCCTTGTGTGCACAGTGCATAAAATGGAATGGATGAGCTGTGGGGACTTCAGCCTTCCTCCACAACCCATGGCTGTCCTTGTCAGAGGTTTCTGAGCATTCTTCTTCAGAATGACAAGATGTAGGATCAGGGAGCCACACCAAGATAAACTTGACCCCTGCTGCCGACAGTTAAATAACGAAGTGCTGTGGAAATGGCTTATTTTCGGTATTTGTTTCATTCGGAGAACAATGCGGGAAAGGTTTGGAAATAAAACATTTCATTTATAAGCAATCCTGCAGCCCACCACGGGTAATTCAAAACTATCATCCTGTATAAATTGGTATCATTATACCTCGAAAACCTGCCAGCAAAATAATATTTGCGGGCTTGTGACTTTGCGCTGCATTCCGGGGGTGAGCCGTGTCTGCCCATGGGATCTCGCCGTTCAGAATGCTAAAGAGAGAAATAGGTTAGAGTCTTTATGGGATCAATCTTCCGAAAAATTAAACAGTTAACCAGCTTCCAGGCTTTCTTAAAAAGATCCTAGCATACCACCCGCAACATCAACTAGGGTTGGGGGGCATCTTTTCAGACACTGTTGAGGAAAAGAATATCAGGAATTGGAAGGTATGTCAGAAGGTGGGACAGGATTTCCCCTCATTCCTACACAGGGCCTCATTCCTCCCAATCCTGAAAGTTGTCACTCTGGGTGGTAAATAAGAATGGAAGCAGATCAGCTGTGTTATTTCTAATACTAAAATTTGCAGGGAGTGGGGGGACTAGATATAAAAGGGATTAAATATGGAGCAAGTGCTTATGTAGATGTGGCTGGCTATAGATTTGTTTCTGGAGAGGAAAATCGCCTTGGGCAGACCTGTTAGTCGGGGCTTGATCAAACGCAGTGTGTAAGCAGAGGGGCTTGAAGAGAGAAAGCCTGTCCCTGAAATGTTCTGTCCCCAGGCGAGAGCAAAAATCCCTGTGGAAGACTGTGCTTCCATGCTAAAGAACTCATCTAGCAGGCTGGTAGTCGAAAAGGCATTTGTAAAAATTTTAAATTTACCATCCTTCAATCTTTTTGGAGTCACTACAAAATTGAGTAGAAACAACAGCATTTCTTGCCCTGCTCATAATGGTTAGATCTGTGATATGTTTGTTGCAATGAGATGTGCTGATAAATTATCATCATTGATGTTTTTATTAGTAAATGGCACCTGGAATTGACATGAGGGTTCCTGATTTATTTTTCATATTTGTAAATATATTTTATTTGTTTACTAGAGAGAAAGAGAGAGAGAGAGAGAAAGAGAGAGAGAGAGAGCGTAAATACATGCATGCCATATTCCATGGTTAGAGGTCAGAAAACAACTCTCAGAATTTAGTTCTGTTCTTCTAGTACGGGCTTTCCAAGTTCAGGTAACAGCTGAGCTATCATGGTGGTCCCAGGATTCACTGTTTAGACTACACATTGCATGGGCTTTGGAAAGATATTATCATGCATCCAACCGTGCTGTTCAGTTCTTCAGAGCCCAGGAAAACAACTTAAAGGTTGATCATTTTTCATTTTTCAGTAATATCATAGAAAATATTCCATTGTCCTGTTATGGTCAGCCACCTCCACTGTGTATGGCCTGAAGCGAAAAAGAGGGGTGTGTGGTGACTAGAAAGCAGAGAGATTGAGAGAGAGAGAGAGCTTTGAATATACTTTCCAGGGCTGGTGACACCGCTCAGAGGAGAAGGTGTCTGCTCACAAATCAGGCGACCTGAGTTCCATCCCTGGAAGCCCATGTAGTGGAATCCTACATGGTGGAAGCTCATGTGGTGGAAGCCCATGTGGCCCACATGGTGGAAGCCTACGTGGTGGAAGGAGAGGGCTGACTTACAATATAATATGTTCCCCAGTGAACATCTTTCTGAACCGAGCTTCACCCCTTAACTAATCTCAGGGAAGCCAATCATTAGTCATGCCACCTGGATACCACCCTGCTTTCCCCCCATGAGCTCTCACAGCCATTGGAAATCCAGGTCATCACAGCAGCATGGTCATCGCTTGCCCAACACTTTCATTGCCCTAAGCCTGCTCTGGGATCTCAGACCTGTATCCTGTCCTGCATCCGCTGACCCCCAGGCATGATTTTCCTGGTTCCATAGTCTTGTCTGTCCCAGAGTGTCATAGCCTGGAGTTCTACATTATGTCGTCTCTGCAGAAAGAGTTCAACTCTCAAGAACACTCAATGGGGCTGGGGGATGGCTTAGAGATTAAAGCATTTGCCTCATGGACAGAAGAGATCCCAGATCTCAAAGAAAATAAAATGCCAAGTGAATATGGAGATGGATGCTAATTCCAGCCCTGGACATTGGAGCCTGGGAAAGCCCAGCACAAAGCAATAAGGAGGTAGAACAATCCAGGATGATTCCTGATGCTACCCTTGGACCTCCCTAGGCGCACACATACTCATATGCTATCTTGTAGACACATACACACACACACACACACACACACCCCACATACACACCTACAGATTTCTCTCTGCTGTCTTTTCCTGGCTTAACTGCTAATTCCTCTTCGGTGCCAAGTAGCGTTTCACTGTGAGGATGTACCACATTGTACATACCCAGACACCTGCATTCTGGTTGCTTCCATAGTAAGCAATTCCCAGTAAGGCTCATGGAAATATTTGCATGGGCAGAAATCCTCATAAAAGCCACACTGTTCAGAAATTGCTTTGCCATTGTATTCTGTGGGTGTAAAGTGATTGTCTGTATGCAAAGTGAACATGATCCAGAATGAGCTGTGCAGTAAACCCTCTCTCAATCCTGTGCTCTGGTCATTGTACAGAGAGGATGATGACGGATGGGTGAAAGGCACATATTTCCTCTTTCACAACTGCAATCCTTGGTAACCTTATCTCTCCTTCTGTTTCAGCTCATTAAGCTAATTAGCATTTGCAAAGAAATAAGGTTTAATTAGAGTCCCCGAAGTAACCCTAGGACCACCTGCACCCACCCTGCACACAGGTGGTTTTCTCAGCTCTACCAGATAAAACCACAATACCTGTGTGAGTGGTGATGATTTATCATGGGGACAAATTGCCAAAGAAGCCCCTGGGTGTCTTCCTTCTTGGCTGTGAGTTTGACATTTACATATGAGGTGTGGGTCCCGAGAATGTTCATCATCTGAGTTAACAATTGAGAAAGATGGAGCTGAACGCAGCCCATGGCATTTCCAATCAGCACTGGAATAGGTCTTGCAACAAATGACTCAGTTGTTATTTTTGTTTTGCTTTGTCTTCAGGGTGTGAGAGCAGATGGGTCTTTCTTCTCTGTTCTGGATGTTAAAAGAGGTCGGTGTGAATTACATGGTGTGAATCACCTACCTATGGCTGGACATTCCAAATTCAGTTAATTGTTGCTCTGAAGGACACCTGGCTGTCTTGCACAATCTTGATCATCGTGACTGAATGAAATCAAGTAAAATTTGATTTTTGTATTGAAACCAATGATCCCCCATATAGTCAGAGGGGAGACTGACTGAGCTCTTACGCTAGGAGCCAGGACTTGCCTCATGAGCTGGGCTTAGTTTCAAGCTTGTAGAGCAAGAGCAGAAGAGGAGAGAGGAGGCATCAGAACACAAATGGTCCCCTCGTCTTCTCAGAGCATGGCTGTTCTTAGCTGTGCAATGGAGCTGATCCTCTGCCCAAGGAGCTAAGGGTGGTCTAAAATAGACAGCGAGCTACCTTTGGTGGTACACAGCTCTAGGGCCAGCCCCCAGGGATGTTGTGGCAGGAAGCTCACAACTTTGAGGTCAGATAACCCTACAGTGTAAGGCTCATCTCAAGAGAAAACCAAAGGATGGAAGACTGTTAGTAAAAAGGGTTGTCATGGGCAAAAGAGAAGAATGGAATTGGGATTATGGTGTTAACATATAAATTCACTGTATTCATGTATAAAGTGCTAAAAGAATAGAAAAGAAAAAAGAAAATCAAGGAGTGACCATGTAGGTCAATGACAAAGCAGTTGGACATGTTCATTAAATTGTAAGTGTTCCTTGGGTTCTTGTACGTCATCGGAGAGGAGGGCCCAGAGGAGAGTCAGGCATGCACAAGAAAGGACTCTCTGGGAATTGGGGCGGGAGGCACTGGGGGATGGGGAGGGAGGGGTGAGGGGAGGGGGAGGAGGGAGGGAGGGAACTGGTGTACCTAATAAGTCTGTATGAGCTGAAATAATAATAAAAAATGTATTAAATAAAAAAAATTGTAAGTGTTCCTGTAAGTTACTCATTAGTGAGGCCTGGGTGTATTGCACAGATAAAATAAAGTAGACAACCTGTTACAACCCTTTGTGTGTTAACAGTACCCAAAGATGATAGAAATTAGTATTGCTGTTAAACCTGTCAGTATAAGGTATTATTTGAGGCTCATGTGCAGTATTCAATTTGGAGAGAGAAGGTTAATCCAAGAAAATGCACACTAGGAGGGATATCAGTGTCCATGATGGAATGTTCTAGACTTGGTGCCTCCTGGAGATTTGAGAAGATGACCATCAATCTGAAATCATGGTGGAGGGCCGTTGTGTGTGAGCAGTTGCTGTGGACATTGATTGTGTCTCTGGCCTGATAGCTTCTTCACCAGGTGTGATCAATCAGCTTGACACTTCTAGAATACTTGATCAGACTTTGCAGTAGAATTGACCATGCTTCTCAAGGGCATTCAAGCCAATATGCAAACTTTTGTGTCCCTTCTAAGAACTTTATTCCAACCAGTCCTCTCCTTAACAACCTATCCCAGTGTGAAAAATCCTCGTTGGGTTTACATTCATCAAAACACCTCATGCATTGGAGGCTTGCTCCCAGCTAGTACTGTACTGGACTGTGAAAGCTCTTCCTTTGTGGAGGAACATGGGATGGTGGGGGACGGGGGGAAACTGGCCGGAGGAGAGAATGGGTAGGGTGGGGTGCAGATAGGTAGTGGGGGATGAAAACATATAAATTCATTGTTAATGTAACTAAAAATAAAAATGTGAAAAAGGATGTATTTGGAATTGGAATCCTTGTATATTGTCTCTCTATCTTTCTCTGTCTGTCTCTGTCTCTCTCTTTTCTTCCCTCCTTTACATTCTTCCTTCCCTGTTTATCTCTTTCTCTTCTTTCTCTCCCTTTACTTCCTTTCCCTCTCTTCTTTATCTTGCACTTGCCCCTCTTCTCTCTTTTTCCTCCTTTCTTTCTTCCTATCTTCTCTCCTTCCTTCCTTCGTCTCTTCCTTTCTTCCTGCCATAATCCTGCTCCATCTGCCCAGGCATCCAATGGTGAAATCAAACTAGCCTATACTGAACTGTGAACTAATGAGCCGTGTGAAATCTCCCTTGGAGTTGATTTTTCTCAGGCGTCTGGTCCTGGAGGCACAATGCTAACACACCTTCCCTTGTGGAGAAATGGACAGGGAGGGGAAGCGGTCAGAGGCCCTTCCCATCGAGGGACTGCCCGCTTTAAGCCATGTCTTGCCTTTTTTACAGGGCAGGTGCTGGATGCTCTGGACGAACTGGGGCTTACCAACAACACCCTGGTCTACTTCACGTCGGACCAAGGGGCCCACGTGGAGGAAGTGGGGACCAAGGGCGAGATCCACGGTGGCAGTAACGGGATGTATAAAGGTGAGGAAGGTTGAAGTGCACAAGCTCTGGCTTCCGATTTCCTGTGTGGCGTGGTTCTTCACCTGGCCCCTTCCCTCTTGTGTTCTGCCATTTTGCCATACTCGAGACTGTGTTATATTCCTGAGTAGCCATTTATTTTATTTTATTTTTATTTTATTAATTATGTTTATTTATTTTTTCTCCAATCATACAAGCTTAATAGGTATCTCGGTCCCTTCCCTCCCTCCACCCCTCCCCAGTCCCCTTGCACCGTCCCCCCATTTCTCCCTTCCTTTCATCCCCCCTCCCTCCCTTTCTCCCAGTGCCCCTCCTTCCTCCCTCTCATTCCCTGGAGTATCCTTTACTGTGAATGTCAAACTTCTGTCTGTGTCCTCCACTCTAGTGAGGTATAAGGACTCAGTAGCATTGCCCAGAGCCCTTTCTTGGGCTCCCCTTTAGTATGGGAACACTATTATGACTGTTAATCCCTTACCTCTAAAGATTCTAGTACTTGTGATCCATGCTAGACTTTGGGGGGTCGTTGACATGTCAGTCATTGTGCAGGTCATGCAAAGTCCGATTATGGCTACTGTGGCCCTAACTTGTGTGGAGTATCTTGCATGATGTTGGTCCTCCCCATCTTTAGGCTCTTAAAATCTTACCACCCCCTCTTCCGCAAGTTTCCCTGAGCTTTAGGATGGAGAGAGATTTGGGTGGTTTGGTTCCAGGTGATTAATGTAGGGTCTCTGATGTTCTGGATTATGGTTTGTTGTTGTTTCCAATTTTGCTGTTCCTGCACCACCCTTGGCTCCATCCTGATTGGTAGCCATTTCTGTTGTGGTTCTGATACACCTAATGGACTTGTTCTTTGTCAGTCTACTGAAATGGGAGAGGGGGTCAGGGAGGGGGCTCATAGAGTAGTGCACTTGCCATCCAATGGTAAGCACCTGAGCTCAGATCCCCGGTATTCACAAGGAAAGCTAGGTTTGGAGACACACATCTGTGACTATGGAGACAAATGGATCCCCGGCCTGTGGTCAGCCAGTCTAACTGAATCCATGAGGGTCAGGCTGAGTGAGAGACTGTGTCAGAAACCCAAGGTACAGAGCAGTTGAGGAAGACTCAGTATATCAAGCTCTAGCCTGTGCATGCTCTCTCTCTTTCTCTCTCTCTCTCTCATTCTCTTTCTCTTTCTCTCAGAGAATGAGGGTGTGTTTCCTTAAATGGACCCAGAAGTGTAAAAAACCCCATGGACTGTTCCCTTGCATCTGCGAGGTCAGAACAAGACGCCTTATCCCTGACGTCATTTCTGGAGGCTCTTTGTAGTTCTCAGCCCATGCTTGTGTCTGTCCTCAGAGCAAATAAGCAGCATCTGCAGACTGTGCTGTGGTCACACACCCGAGGAGGGCAACAGGCTCACTGTCTGCCTGTGGTTCATGCACATGCCCACCTTCCCTTCTCCCTCTTCCAACATCTCCCCTATGTCTCCTCCTTTCCACACCACCCTTTCTAACCCCATGATCAGAGTAGTTATTTTTTAGTTTATACATGAGAGAACATGCACATTACTTGTACACCGAAGTTTGCGTCATTTCACCTATGTTTCCTCTCCAACTCTTTCCTTCCCTTTCCCCTCCCCTCTCTTCCCAACCATCCTTTTCTCGCTTCCCCCCCCCACACTCTCTTCTTTTCTATTCTCTCCTTTCCTCTCTTTTCCTTCTATCTTCTTCCCTCAATTCTCCTCCCTCCCTTCTGAAGGTACAGGACCTTCCTGAACATTAGTACCAGTTAAGGGTGCAAACATAGGCATCTGTGGGGGAAACTCACATTCAAACCACACCACCACACGGCCTAGTTCACAAATGTTGTTCCCAAGGGCACAGAGCATGTGTGAAGCCTCAAGGCACCAAACCAAACCCTCCAGGGGTATATCTAAAGACATGAGAAGAAAACATAGCCCCTCAGCCAGAGAGACAGGGTGAGAGATGACATCAGACAGACAGACAAAGCCTGGCATCCCAGATGGCAGGGGCTGCTTGGGCATTCCATGATGTGGGAGTCAACGTGGCCATGGGCACTGGTAACACAAAGCAAGACAACATCTTGCTTACTCCTCTGCCCCTGCACTACACACTCCTCAGGATTCCACAAATAAACTTACATCGAGGATATGAAAGAACAGTACAGGGTGCTTCCATCCCTTGATTCGTGGTGTTAAGTCTCCGAGCATCTGTGTGGGTCAGTATTCCCCATGAGCTGAGTGATGTGCTGGAATGTCTGTTGGCAACATCTGTGAGGTCAGGCGTCGTGCAATAAATGATACATGCAAATTCCAATTCCCCTCCTCCCCCCTACCCAAGATGAGGCTCTTGCATCCCCCTTCCACAAAGTCCTGATCCTCGTGGATAGAGCCGTTTTTATTCTAGCTAGTCGAGGAGCTCTGTATTCGGATGAAGTAGGTGCACAATATATTACCTGCCTCATCCATTCATGCCTTCACAAAGGCCTGTTAGATTGCAATGCAGCCAAGCTGCTGCAGAGGAGGCTTTTGTGAGTCACAATCATAGATCTGCTCCCAAAGCAGTGTCATTTAGGGAAGTTGCACACGCAGTGTGGAGGTTCAGGAGAAAGACAGATTCCCTTCTTAGACACTCCAATGGGACTGAAAACTACCAGGTCAAAGCACCTTCTATTGTAAAGCAAAACACTCAAAGGCACGCTCACAGCTTGGATGGGCTAGAGAGAATCTCACCATGGAACACCCTGACAAAACCAGTCTTCTCTTTTTGGAGCAACACTGGTTCTACCGGGGATCAAAGCCTCAAGAACAGATTTTTAGCGCTTGAACTCATCCACACATCGTGTCCCCCAGTGAGATCCACTTCACTAATGTAATCTGTAGGGTCATTGAACAGGATGGAAAGAATGATGTTAAACTACTGCATGCACCCAGAGATTTCTTTCCGAGGCCACTTTGCACGTCTGCTAAATTCTACATTTAAAAAAAAGTTTACCCACATTATGGAAGAGAGACTGTATACTATCTGCCTTCATGTTTCTGATAAATTTACAACAAAATAACAAGGCTATTAGTCTGGATGAAGGTTTTCTGGTTACATTTCTTAGTCCGTTTTAGCAAGAGAGCTCCTTCCAAAGCTAGGGACCTAGGAAACTGGCCATATCATATCCACAGGACTGCTGTGAGTGGAGCAAACTTCGCTTGGTGTCCAAATACGCCAAAGCATGCAAACTTCTTGCCCACCTCCTCCATCTTATTCACCTGCCCGGGGCCTAGTCCCACCCACCATAGGCTGGGCCTTCCCCATCAAGTAGGCAATCTCCTGCAGGTTTGCCCAGGGCTTAACTCAGCTACTAATTCTGTACAAGCTTGCCCAGAATGCAAATCTTCAATGGCCAAATTGACACCTGTAGCTCACTACTACAAGCTATAAGTGTTTTTCTCATTTTTAAATGTGTGACCTGCCTGTAATTCCTGTCTGTGATAAAAGAAGGTGAAGCCTGGAAATCCCCAGAGTGAGCTGTGTAGGCAGACTGACTATAGATGAGCACTGGATTTGATTACAGACCTGATCCCTGATAGAATAAGGTAGAAGAGTGATTGAGGATGCTTCCTGAGGTCAACCTCAGGTCTCCACATGCATACACACAAGTACTCATATGAATGTGTGCCTGCACACACATGTGCCCAACTACGTGTTTGCACACAAGCATGGACCTAAGCACATGTGCACCTGCACACTCGCAGGCAACTACTCATGAGCAATAGTGCAAAGCAGCAGTACCTAGTATCTTAGAAACAACAGAACAGGATTGAAGATTCTCACAATTGGCTGCAGGTATCAGCTTGATGGCTGAGAGTTCCACCTCACGGCACATTTATGGAGATTAGTGGTTGAGCCCCAAGCAAGCCTGCAGAAGGTTGTCAGGTAGACAGGGAGGCCCAGTCCTTGGGGGTGGGACTAGTCCCTGGGCAGGTGACCAGGATGGAGGGAGCTGGCTGGAGAGATTGGCATCCTTTGGTATACTCAGCCAGACGTGCTGGTCTGAAGAGTAGGAATTGTTCTTCTCAGCAGTCCTGTGGGTGTATGGATACGGTGTGGTCAGTTCTTTCGGCCTCTGGTGTTGGTGTGAAGTCTCCTGCCAAGCTGGACAAGGAACTATGTATGACTGGACTATCATAAGCCAGACTGTCCTTTACCCGTTTGGGGGTGAATCTATGGACAGTGTACACTGCAAGAGAGCCCAAGGCTTGTTCAGGGATCGACTCTCTCCACAAGTTCCTTCCCACCTCTGCTCCATTGCTGGTGACCTCTTTGTGATGCCATGAGCCTCCCCTTGCTTTAAATTGAAATGGACAAATTACAGCTGTGCCTGTGTGTGTGGCACAGAGTGCTGTCAGTGTTCATGAATGCGATAGGAAACCTCTACAAGACGCTAATGAGCATATAACCCCCCAAATACTGCTGCATACACGCACGCACACACACACACACACACACACACACACACACACACACCATCATACAGATAAACAAGAGATACATGAAGAAACACCCCACATTATTATTAATCATCAGGAAAATACAGATTAAAATCAGAATGAGAGATTGCCCATAATTGTTGCACAAGTTTTGGTGAGTGCGTGGAGAGAAGGATAGAAGACCCAGCACACTGCTGTTTGGAATGCAACTCAGTAACACCCTTAGGCCAAAGGGTATGGAAGTTCCTTTATAGAAATTTACAATTGGACCACAAATATGGTTGAGTGGGTAAAAGTGCTTGCCACACAAGCATGAGGTCCTGAGTTCAGGTTCCCACACCCATGTAACAGCTGGGCATTGTCATGAGCATCTATAACCCCGTAGGAAAGGAAACAGGGAGATCATGGAGTGCTATAAGTCATCCAGAGTAACCACAAATGTAACCCTCAGGTTCAGTGAGAGACCCTCACAGAGTAAGGTGACACGTGATAGCAAACCATACCCCCCGCTGCAGTTAAAGCTTAGTGCTTCTTTCCCTGCTAGGGTCTGTCCCTCAGCTTCCATGGGCACTCGACTTGGTTTAGACTTGCACGATAGTCAATCAACATTTTGCTGCAGATGAGGGAAGACCCCAAGAAAGCCTACACTTCCCTGCCAGATTTTCTCCTCCCCTCCCCTCCCCTCCCGTCCCCTCCCTTCCCCTCCCCTTCCCTTCTTTTCCCTCTTTCATTTCCTATCCCTTCCTTTCTCTTCCCTTATTCTTTCGCATTCCTTCCTTTTTTCCCCCTGAGATTTTGTTATACAAATAAAATATATGTAAAACAAAACAAGTTAAAAAATTTTCACATGCTAACATTACACTTCATGTGCTGATATGACATTTCATGTGCTACCATGGCACCATGTGTTACCATGACACTTTATGTGCTGATGTGACACTTCACATGCTACCATGACACTTCACATGCTACCATGACACTTCACATCCTGACATGACACTTCATGTGCTACCATGACATTTCATGTGCTGACATTACACTTCACATGCTACCATGACACTTCACGTGCTGACATGACTTCACGTGTTAACATGACACTTCGCGTGCTACCATGACACCTAATGTGCTGACGTGACATCTCACATGCTGACATGACACCTCATGTGCTGGCGTGACACTTCCCATGCTAAAAGGGCATCCAGTGAAACTTCATTCTTGTGTACACCATTATTTCAAAGATGGTTTTCAGTGAATTGTGAGTTTTATGTATAAGACATGCACACAACACAAATGAATTTTCTGTTTAGCTTGGGACCTATACCCAAATATGACATAGGTTTTTGCAAATATACCAAAATACAAAGTACAGAGCAAGTTAAAAAAATAAATCAAAAGCCAACCTGAAAAGTCCTTGTGCTGCCAAGCATTTGGAATGAAGGATACTAAGCTAGAGAGAGACTGTGTTGTGTGTTTGCTCTTCACAACGTATCCTGCTAGCTCTGGCTTCAAGCTCATCTCTCAAGGTCATTCCCAAGGACTCCTCCCCTCCCTTCCTTTCCCTCTGCTCCATAAACAAGTCATAAATGTCAAAAAAAATGAGCAAATTCACTGCGGAAGCAGCTACTGTAGACTTATGAGAGGGAACTCCTGTCTTCCTAAGGGTTTAGGAATGCAGACTTTGTCCGTATGCAGAGAAATGCTTTTAGAATTCCCCGATGCCTTTTACCTTCTACCTTGAGTGCAGACCCCCTAAAGAAGCAGTTGGCTAGCGTCCATCTTGCCCCTCATGAGTTGCTTCTTAGAGTCCCTAGCTTCTTGGCCTCCATTTGCCTTATAAAATAGTGCAGTTCTCAGACAGCAAATGACTTTTTTTTTATTGAGGAAAAAAATTTGAGGATGGAGCTGCGGAGTTTATGAGCACATTGCTCTCAGGCTCATATTATATTTTCAGATGTTGGCACTTCGTACCTGCCAACATCCCATTGTGGCTACCACCATTCCTTGGTTTTTTCCAGAAGTGTCTCAAAACCTTTGCACCTTTGGAAGAAGATCTCCCTTATTTTTTTTTTTAACACATTGCTTTGATTGATGGCTGTTTGAAGCGTGCTTGCCTTGTGCAAGCTCTCATAGTATGACTGTGTAGGAACCCTCTCTCGCAGCCTGCCTGGTTGTTGTGAGACAGCAAACGCAAAGAGATCTGGTATAATGTCTTCTGTGCGACCATCCTTTGGGCCAACAATGGACCATACATCAAATGACCATAATACAAGAAGGAGGTAATAGAGGTGATACATGCAATACATGCAATAGCATATACAGATACACACAATAGCAGCAATAGCAGTCCCAAGAGTTCCCTTATCACTGAGAGAACTGTTTTGAAGTAGAACAAGATCCTGAGCTTTGATTCAGAACAGATTTTCATGGCGAGCCAGTACAGATTTCAAACAGGGCGGTTGGAACTGAGAAAGGTTCTCAGGAAGAGACTAATGAAGGTTAACAGCAGACAGGGGATGGAGAGTTTCTTCACTCAACGATTTGCCCACAGATAGATCATCCATGACCTATTAAGTGCTCAGGCAAATGCCAGTGCAGCCGTCCCAGATGAAGCCCTGTGGGTGTGAAAGTAGGAGAGAGAGTAGCTAGAGAGGAGAAAGTATGAAGTGCAACGGGGAAAGGAGGTGACATTGAATAGAAAGGGGTGAAAACAGATCCATTGTGCTTGTATATGAAAGTATCAACCCCAACCTTCACACAGATGTTTATGGTGGTGTTTACAGTGCCACAATTTTTCTTGCAGCTCCTGGCTAGAGTAAAGGGCTCTTTCCCTTCCCTTGTGCCCATAATATTTACCTTCCGTTTCTATCTCGTCCCATTTCTCACTCCCTTAAGTTTATAATGGGAGCCAAAAAATTCCTATTGGTAAGTAACAGTGACTTCACCACCATTGTGTCACAGCCATTACCATGTTATAGCTTAACACATCACTAAGCAAGTGCTTGCTATGAAGCTAGTGCAGACATAGTATCTGCCCTCTGTTTGCATAAAAACATTACACATATAATCATACACATGGAATAATATTTGATAAGTATACAGAGTATTCTTTGATAAGGACATTGGCCCTGGAACTGGTTTATACATTTGCATTTAACTATTATTTACAAATGTATTCTTTACCCATATAGTGTACTGTTTTGTATGTTTATTTAAATATTTAAACATTTAATATTTATTGAATATTTAAGTACATATTTATTTAAATATTTACATTCATTTCAATATTTATTTGCTTATTTGTTTATTTTTCTAAGAGAGTGTGTTGTGATTACTCTTGTCTGTTGCTGTGAGATAATACTCAGGCAACCAGCCTAAGGGAAAAAGGATTTATTTGGCTACAATTCAAGAGGGGAGACATAGTCTATTATGGCAGAAAAGATGTGGTGAGCGGCAGAAACTAGATTCCGATTTAGGTCACTTCCATTATCATGGAGACAGAGCAATAGCACACTGGTAAAGGAAGCAGGGCCCTGCCCCTGGATATGCCTTCCTCCAATAAGGATTCATCTCCTAAAGCTTCTAAGACCTTCCCAAACTTAATGTCAGCTAAAGGATTTAAACACATGAGCCTATGAGTGACACATCACATTCAAACCCTAATGAGAGAGAGAGAGAGAAATCATGTACAAAGACAACTTCAGAAGTTGATTCTCTCTTCCCCCATTCAGGCTTCAGGGACTGAATTCAGGTTTGCAGCTTTGCAAAAAGGAACCTTACCCACTAAGCCATATCATCCGCCCCCCCCACCCTATTCATATTTTGTCTCACATCTTCTAGTCATACTTTTTCCTTGATTTACCCTCATGTTATTTTGCTTACTGTGTGCCTTCATGTACAATATGTATGTGTATATGTGTCCACATTCATTTATAGTAATATGCATGCACACATGACATAGCCCAGGTTTACTCTCTCTGTATGAATACTTTCTCTGACATTTGTATAAGGATTTTACCTAATGATGCTCTCCTCAGAGTGTAGATGCCTATTGCTAAGCAACCAGGTCTATGTCCTGTGCAGGCAAAGGGGGAGGGTGTGACTGAGATGTCCTGTTCAGGGTTGAACATTCCACAGTCATTTCTTCTCTGTACTTGATCTAGTTGTGCTTCTCTGAATTATATACCTTCCATTGGGAAAAAAAATTGTGAATAAAGTTTTTAATGGAAGCACCCTAGCGTTGGATACATCTTGCCGACAACTGCAAAATCCACAACTCTAGCATACTCTCTGACTGTCTTATTCAACTCTCTGTTGCTGTGATGGGATTGCCCGACAGAAGGAATGGGAAGAAGAAATGTTTTATTTTGCTTTATAGTTCCTCAGGAATTGAGCCCAGGAGAAAGAAAACTGGAAGTGGGGTCTGTCTATCAAACCTGAAATCCCACCCTCCTGTATTTTCTCCTCTTGTTTTCCACTTCCTAACGGCTCCACAATCTTCTCAAACAGAGCCACGTGCTAGAGACCAATTGTCACTTTATTAGCAGTTCAATGTGTTTATAAATTCTCATTCTACTTTTTTCCTGCTCATTCAATTCATTTCTTCTGTTTTTTAGAGGGTATCAGTAGATCTTTTTCCCCCTCCCCTGATAAAAGATTCATAACAGGTTCAGAGAACCTACAAGATATTTCTGAATTTCCCTCTTGCAATCAGATAAACAAGGCATCTCGGTGTCAAACGACTTTAGTGTGAATAAGACTCGTCACATGCTTCCATAGGCTCAGGTTCAAAGCAGAGCATCATTGTTTCCCTCAAGTGGGTAGAAAGAACCTAAGAAATAAAAATGAATAATGGAAATATGTTGCGAAACTCCATGTGCAGATGAAGCGTAAGATTGACTAGCATATGCTTCTGCCATTCAAAGCGACATGACCCGCTGTGTGACAGCTTTTCAGGGGGCAAAAATAGAAACCAAGTTTGAAAACAGCTGTTGCTCATGAGAGTCTTAGAGTCGACGGTAGAAAAATCTTCTGCCTTTGCCCAGGGAGCACACCCCCCAGCCGTCATCCCTCCACGCTGTGCGCATCTCGTCATGCACCCTCAAGACACTTGCAATGTAAATCTGATGATTATTCAACCAGAATTTAAACTTCCACCAAGCCTTTCTCTCTGCTCTGGAAGCACATTTGATTTTCTTCTCATTCCACCACAACCCATCTTCCTACTTTCTGGGTTTTATGTCTTCTTGGCAAATTGACTCACCATCTATGGGCACAGGATAAGTCAGCTCAAACATATCCCTGACTAATCAGAGATGTCTGTGGACATTTTTGGAACAGAAGAAAGATCGCATGTGGTGCAAAGCTGGTCTCAAAAATCACTGGCTACGGGAAGGTGACCTTGAACTCCTCATTCCTTTATCCTCTCAGCGGGATTGCTTGTGTCACAGGCACACCCTGTTTATGTAACCCTGTGGCTGGAACCCAGGCTTCATGCATGCCAGGCAAGCACTGTACTGTTACAGCCCAGTCCACGGAGTCATTGATGCATGTCTGTGCAGCCCCCATTTATGAACAAAGCAGCTATGCAAGGCACTCATACCATTCCTACAGATGGTCAGTAGCCCCTGGATTTGGAGCAACAGCTACACCTGTGTGCTTCAGGGGTGTTCTCTGTAGCTCACTTGAGCAGAGGGATGCCGTGTCTGTACACCCAGGTAGAAGTGGTCATATGTGGCTCGAGGTTTCCTTTGGAATCTCGGACAAGATGTAAGATGTCAAGGGTGACTCTAGGAACTGTGTTGTGTTTCAGTGCCGTTAGATATCTGTCTCTTTCTGCAGGAATCAGGGAGGCTAGGAATGGGCTCAGTAGCAACAGAGAGAGAAACTTGGGCATCTCTCTTTCTCTCTCTCTCTCTCTCTACACACACACACACACACACACATACATACACACACTCCATGTATGTGTGGATGCACTTGTGTATAGGGCCAGAAATGCAGACTGCTGCCATTTCTGCGCAGCATTTCCAAACTCAGGTCCTTTTGCTTATGAAGCAAAGGCTTAACCGCTGAGCCATTTCCCCAGCCCCACCATGCATTTTTTTAAGAGCCAGTTTTCTTGTGCATCATGGGATCTAGCTATGCACCATCATGGGTTCTAGCTCTGTACCAGGAGGGCCCAGCAAGTCATTACAGGACAGCGCTGTCTGCCTAGGATGGTGGCCTTGTTTACTCGTGGGATGATGAAATCTTTGCTCAGGATTATGGTCCAAATGCTTCTCCCGGTCACTCTGAGTTTCTAAATATGGCAGCCCACTGGTCCTCCTGTATAGTTGGCTTGGCAGGGTTTCTCTGGTTATCAGAAGGAAGAAGTAATGTTGAAGAGCGGTGGGAATTAACACAGCTGCAGCTGGGCAAGCCTGGATTTGTTCTTATGCTTCTACCACAGGACCAGCGACCGTCACTGCAGCACTTAATTTGCTTCAGCCTCATACTGTGCATGTGTAATGTGCAGAGAAATGCAGTCCTTGGGGGGATGGAGGGGTCAAGGAAATAAGATATAACCTTGAATAAGGGATATGGAGTTCTGAGCAATTGAATGTAATCAAGCTGACTACCATGTGCTGATGTACTTCATCCTGTTATTTTTACTTTGACTTGAAGAACCAGGATGTATTTGTTCACATTGTAAAGTAATAGCCACACTGATGCATGAATGGATGATAGACAGGCAGACAGACAGACAGATAGATAATCAAAAGAGAGAGATCATAAATTAGATTATAGATAAAAAAGGAAGATAAATGATAGGTAAATATATAAATAGATGAAAGGGTAGATGCTTGATACTTATATGATAGATGATTGACAGATGACAAATAGATATATAATAGAGGATTGATAAGTAGATGATAGATGGCAGATGATAGGAAGAGAGATAATAGATGATAGACAGATGATGAGTGGTAGATAGAAAACAGATATAGGATGAATGATAAAAGTTGCTAAGTAGATGCATAGATATTAGAAAGATGATAGATAGATGGCATGTAAGAAGGTAGATAGCTAGTGTGTAGTTAGACAGATAGATGATAAATAGTTTGTAGCTAGATGGATACCTTACCTACTGAGCTATTTCACCAGCACTTCAATAATGCATGATAGATGCATGGATAGATAGATAATAGATGGATAATAACTATTCAGGTAGACAATGCATAAGGATAGAGAGATTGAAGTAGATGCAGAGAGCTTCTCTCCTCTCCTTGGAAACCTGGGACTCTCTAAAATGGCAACTTTGCTTTTAGCATTGCCATGATGGAATCTTTCGCACCTGCTTTGGCAGGTGAGTCGCTGTCAAAACAGAACCATCATAACCGTAGCGTGAAGAGACCTCAGGCTAGGCACATGAAGGAGCTATGCATTATATGCATGCATATGGGGTCCATTGCCCCCAAGATACCTGGGTATGCAAGTGCGCACACTCTAAATCCTCGAGGCATCAGAAATGGAACATTTCAGATCGAGGAGTCACATTGTGTGCACGTGTGTGTGCATCTTATTGCTATGCATAAAACTGTGTGCTCAGCTGAGCAGCAAGAAGTAGCTTGGTAATAAGATTATAGTTTTGATGAGAATGGCCCTATTTTGGGGGTTTTATCCTATCTCGTATGGACTACATTGGATGCTTGGAATACTTATTCTGTGTACTACATATAATAACCTATTGGGAGCATCTCTTTCCCCTTTATGAGGACCTCATTGTTCTATTAGACCCACTCATATAACAACTGACCTCAAAATATTAATCTTGATGTGGAGAGATGACTCAGTGGGTAAAGCATACACCAAACAAAGAAAATTTACTCAATCTCATATTCTCTCTTGCCCTATACAATCTGATAGTGTGAAGATGTGTCAAAGATGCACACACAGTCACCTGAAGGGGCCCTACTATTTTTTCTGCCATATCTAATCATAGGTAGAAAAATATCAACTCCCAAAGCCATGGACTCGAACCATTGCAGCTTTGAGATTTGAGTCTGTGCGTGTCGACAAATGGCTGACCATATTAGACACCAAGCCTACTTTGTTATGTGTCCCTCTTTTCCGCTCTCACATGCTCTGCATTGCTTTTGAAAGGCGCGTTGAATCTGTGTCTTTGGAGCTTGTGGTTCCTCCAAACTGTCTGTACCACCCCACCTGGCATTGAAGTGCACCTTCCCCCAGGAATGAAGACTCAAGTCTCTCCCTTTGGGTATTACAGGAGGCAAAGGTAACAACTGGGAAGGAGGTATCCGTGTCCCGGGAATCCTTCGATGGCCCAGCATGATCCAGGCGGGCATGGAGATTGATGAGCCAACCAGCAACATGGACATTTTCCCTACTGTGGCCAGACTTGCTGGATCAGCACTGCCTGAGGACAGGTACTTCCATTTCAAGTGACGGGGTGGGGGTGGGGGTGGGGGTCCTTATCATAATTTCTTTTCCTTTTGTTTCTTTTCTTTCTTTTTCTCTTTCTTTTTTGGAGAAAGAGAGGCAGAGAGAGCATCCATGGAGATTAAAGAGTGATTTCAGATATCATCCTGGATTGCTGTACCTCCTCTTGGCTTTGCCCTGGGGTTTCCCAGGCTCCACCTTCTAGAGAATGAAGTGGAGGCCACAGTCATTTCTCTCCAAAACTCAGATCCACCTGCTTGTGAGGCAGAGGCTTAACCCCTGAGCCATCTCCCCAGCCCCTCACAAGGTGATTTCCTAGACCATTCTCATTCAGTTTGCCCCAGATGATGATATGCTACCTCCAGCTGCAGGTGTTACTTACATCTACTTTTCATTTGGAGGAGGGGGACACTGAACACTATTATCGCAGTCAGAAATAAACACAAAGATACTTGACATTTTTAAGTTGACACATCATATTATCGGTACATGCTTTGGTGGATGATAATACAATTCCATTCTTGTATGCAGTAGGAGATACCAAATGATTCCGTGTTTGTACACGTTTGTCATTTCTATATGCAAAGAGTCTTCAGCTTCTTTGATTTATTTATTGACTTTTTATTTAGAGTGTACACACACTTGCTCATGCATGCCTGTGTGTGTGTGTGTGTGTGTGTGTGTGTGTGTGGTGGACAAGTATATTCATGAGTGGGCATCTGTGTGTGGCAGCAGCATGCACGTGCATGCATGCATAGATGCATTTGGACACTAGAGTTTAACATCAGATGTCTTCCTCTGTTACCCTCCATTGTGAGCAATAGTCTTTCTCAGAACCCAACTGACCACTAAGCCCCAGGGATCTACCTGTCTCCGCCCCGAGCAGAAGGGCTACTCATATGCACCAGCACACCAGCTTCTCATATGGGTTCTGGGGATGGAACTCAGCTCTTCAAGCTTGCATGATGGGAGCTTAGCCCACGCTGCCATCCATCAGATGTTTCTGCTATGGTCATAGTAAACAGCACATCATGAATTAGACTGTGGCTATTCTGCTGTGTGGAGGAACACAAGAACTAATTCCTGACACCTCATTGTATTTTGATACCCGTTATCTACCCTTTCTGCATCCCTCTCCATACTTAGTGCTCATTCTCCTACCATATAAAAATGAATGGTTATTTTTTGGGGGAGAATACCACAGGTGACTTATCCTCCCACCCACCACTACTAATTTCTGTACGCTTCAAGCTTTTTACTATCACTAATTTCTTTTTCTCTATGAATTTGATTTCTGTCTATCCACCTACAACTGCAAGTACAGTTTGTTTGAGTTGGTGTCTTCTAGTTTTATTTTTATTGCTGAAACAATGGCAGGATTGCCTGCCTTGAGGCTGCTCAATAGCATCCCATTTGCACATATGCATTCTCATGGCTGATTTTGAACCTTGTATTTTTTTAAAAGCAGGTGAAAAAAGACGAAGGTAAATAAGTGATTCTGTATCCCCCCCACCTCTGCTTTGAGTATATGCCCAGTAGCAGGACAACTCTATCAGGCCTTTGAATGAACCTCCAATTTCCTGTTTCCCTGTTAACAGTAAAATCTTGGTCCCCACTGCTGAGTTAATGGGGGTGGGTCAGTCAGCTGGTCAGGATTCCCACAACCCCAGAGAATTTCCTCCTCCTTCTCTTCGTCCTCCTCCTCCTTGTCCTCCTCCTCATCCTCATCCTCCTTGTCCTCCTTCCTTCCTTCCTTCCTTCCTTCCTTCCTTCCTTCCTTCCTTCCTTCCTTCCTTCCTTCCTTCCTTCCTTCCTTCCTTCCTTCCTTCCTTCCTTCCTTCCTTCTCTTTCTTTCTTTCTCTCTCTCCAGTTACAAAACTGCCTATATGTAATTTGCAAGCCACGTGGTCTCTGAGACAAACTCAGAGGAGCAAACTCTTTCTTCTGTGATTTTAAGCAAACTTCTGCTGATGCTCTGGCATGTTTTACTATTTTCCAAGAATGAACTTCTTGTGGCCGCTCACCCTCTGAGCACGCAGTGGCCTGGACTCCCGGAATCTCTGGCCCTACTGTTCTCTGATTCAACATAAACATTTTCAGTTTGTTTCCCATTTAATAATTCATTGCTTTATGGAGAAAACACACTGGTACCCCTTGACTCATATCAATTGGGTTACATGGTACATATATTCAAAATAGTTTTAGCATAAAAGTTATTAACTTTTTTATTTTAATTTTATTTGTTGACACTTTCTTATATAACACAATGAACTTTTTATGTTTTTGTACCTTCCTACCTAATCCCATCCCCACTCCTATTCTGCTTCCAGCCAGTCTGCCTCCTACATTCACATGTTTTTGCATGTATGGCCCACTGCGTTTCATGTGGGGTGCCTGTACTAGGTAGTGTCTGCATACTTACTGAGTTTTAATGTTTAAAGGACTTCCATACTGTCTGACCTAGAAGCAACTTTCTTTGAGAAGTCCCTTGCCCGGTGCCCACTGAACATTAAGCTGAAATGTGGGTAAGGGTATCCTGGCCTTCTTCTTCAGACATCTGTTGTAGTTAGATGCAGGTGTCAACTTGACAAATGAGGTTCCAGCTCTGGACACATTTGTAGAGAATTAGTAGTTGAGTGAAGCCAAAGATTATCTAATTGACAGGGAAGACCCAAGCCATGGTGGGTGGGACTAGGCTCTGAACAGCGGAAGGAGATAGAGGGGACTGGTTGAGGAAGTTGGCATCCCTCCATACTGGCCAGACATGCTGGTCTAGCAAGTAAGGATTGTCCCTCTCTCACTTGCACAGTGAATTTGGTGTGGCTGGTTCACTCAGCCCTTGGTGTTGGTGTGGGCTCACTTGCCAAACAGGTCTAGGAACTATAAAACTAGAAATCATGAGCCAAAATCACTTGCTCCTCTGTAGGCCTATTGGTTGTGAATTCAGGCCCCACCGCAGGCTAACCTCACCAGCACCCTTTGGATCTTGCATGTCTCGTCCATTGGTTCTATCATAGGCTTGTTGAACACCACACAAGCTGCTCTTTAGAATCCCTTGCTGAGCACCCACCCTTCCATTCGGCCCCTGGGTGTCCAGAGAAGCAGCTGCTTCCTGCAGGTTTTCTGTAGCCAGGACTAAGTGAAGTGCCTTTCTGCGAGATGTAATACTGTTCCCATAGCCCTGCCCACGGCTTCCTTCCTCTGCGTTATTGCCAGTCTGCGGAGTCTTGCGCCAGCCTTGCTGATTAATAGTTTTCATTAGTTTGGGGGCACGCCAGGCGAATGTCACGCAGGCAGCTGCAAATCTTGCTGCAGTTCAGCGGGCGGGAGAGGGAAGTGGAGCCCAAAGACGGAAGGCCAGCCAAGATGCACATGCTTACGTTTTCTCACTTGCCCGTGGCTTCCCAGATGCCTTTGTGCCCTACAGTCTTTCTGCAAACTTTGGCTGGAGGTGCATAGCCACACCTGACACACTTATTCCCAACCGAGGGGGATACGTAGAGCACCCAGATGTTGTCTAACCCTACCGTCTCAAAACCAGTTTCAGGGCTGGAGAGATGACTCTCTCCGGCGTTAAAGTCTCTGCCTTGAAAGCAGAAGGATCTGAGTTTGGTTCCTACATGCTACGTAAAAATGCAGGGCATAACTGCAGAAGCCTGCTCTTCCAGTTCTGGAAAGTGGAGCCTGGGAAACCCCCGAGCAAAGCACAAAGGAAGTAGAGCAATCTAGGATGATTCCTGAAGTCACTTTTGGGCCTCCTCTGGTGCACACACACACACACACACACACATTTTTTGTGGGTATGTGCCCACAAAAAAAAGCTTCAATAATGAAAAGCATTAAAGGTCCTTTTTAAAAAATCTTTTCATTTGCATATATTAATTGTGTATAATAAGGAGTTTAATTTTCATTATGACATTTTCACATATGCATATACACATACATAAATATATTCATAAAGTAAACTTTGATTATATTCACTTCTTCCAACCATTCCCAGCATTCCCCTTCCTCTTTGTGACCTCATCACCCATCTGTTTTTGTGTCTTTTGTATGTGTATATAAGAGAGAGCAAGGGCGAGAGCCCCAACCTTCCCCCCAATCTATTTTTGTGCTGTGTGTGTGAGACAGAAAGAAAGATTTTTTTCAGAACTCAACAAATTGTAAGTCCTTTATTATTATTTTTCTACTTTTATAAGCATATTGAATACTCATCCCTGCTCCTTCAATCCCCCCTCCCTCCCATGCCTTCCCTTCGCTTCTCTTCATCAATCCTTCCCACTACCTCCCATCCTCCTGCCTGTCTGCTTCTATGAACCCCAGAGTTCCTCTGGCCTGTTTACTCTTGTTGGGGTTCAGGCCTCTGTGGCATACCAAGTTGCCTCTCTTTGGGCCACCCCACTGAGAGGGGAATTTCCCTTCACTCATCCAGCTTTAGACCCAAGGTTTCTACTATATGTTCTTGTTTCTCTTGAGTTCCTCAATATTCTATGGGAGCATGTTGGTATGTCGGTCATTATGCAGGTCTGGTAAGGATGAGTCTCACTGCAGTGAGTTCTTAGATGCAGCAGTCCTGCCTTGAATGGAATGTCTTGTCCAACAGTGGATCCTCCCATCTTTAGGTTCTTACAATCTCACTGCCCCTCTTCTGTGAGGTTCCCTAAGCCTTAGGATGGGGAGAGATTAGGTTGGCCTGATTCTGGGTGAGCCTTGCTGAGTCGTTGGTACTCTCTGCATTACGGCTGCCATTACTGTCCACTTCACTGCTGAGAGAGAGATTTTCATTGCCTTGCTTATAGGAGCATGGGTGAAGAGTTACTTACATAGCTGCAGCACCTTACCAATTGATGATTCATTGAAGAAAATGTCTCTCTGTCTCCCCCAGTAACTGTTAACTTCTGACAGATTTTCAGGGAAAGGTGGAGGCCCTGGAACTACCATTAAGTGTGAGTCTGTGGGAAGGGGGCCTTCTGAGCCTTTCCCCCTTAATAATCATTAGCTAGCTGTTGGTCATTCTTCAGAAAGAGGAGGGGCATTGGGAGCGTCTCTGCATCGGAATGTTAAAAGGACCCAGACTTGTAATATTTATCAAGGTCTCTACAATCTCTTCTTGTTAATTTCTGTGATGATCATTTCCAGTTGGAAAATTGAAGACACAAAAGCCACCCAAGTGCACTTGCTGCTGATCTCTAGTGCAATGACATCCTTGATGACCATGTAGCTGCTGGGAAGGCCACTGTAAGGATAGCAGCAAGGGCTGGGGAGCAAAAGGACCTGAGTTCAAGTCTCCAGATACCATGTAAAAAATTCCAGGCAAATAGAGCAGTGACCTGTAATTCTGGCTGCAGAAGGCAGAAGCCAGGAAACTCTAGAGAAAAGCAATAAAGAGGTAGAGCAATCCAGGATGATTCCCAAAGTCGTCCTTAGACATCCATAAGCACACACACACATACACACACACACACACAGAAAAAGAATCACAGTGAAACATATTATGATAACTATCATTGGTGTATCATGAAAGGGTACTCTGTGATGCTGTGGACCACATAGGGATTATTGGGCCACACTCTTTGGATACAATTCTGCATTTGCATTCCTGACTACATGTTTAACATTCCCCGAGCTGTCATCTTTACCTGAAAAATGAGTTCAGTTACTGCAACAACCTTCCTAGTTGGTGAACAGGCATAGAAGACATGCGCACGGTCATATGGAGGGAGAATGCATGTAGTCTTGCCATTTATGTTCTGCCCACCATATTGAGATGTGGGGGTAACATGCAGAATTCCTTCTTCCAAGACTACAGAATCCTGAAATCTGAATATGGAAGAAGCTTTTCAAAAGGATCTACTGCAGTCAACACAGTGATTTTTCTTTCCATGCTTGTGAAAGAAAACCTGGCAGCATAATATGTAATACATCAGCTTTTCTTATATAAAACAAAAAATCCCCATACTTTCATCCACTCATTGCGCCAATTCTCACCTAATTCCTTCACAAGTTTCAAATAGAACATTCATATGGTCCTCTCTCTCTCTCTCTTCTTGCACAACATCTTTTTTTCTCCCAATTTTATTTTGTTCCTAATCATATAAGCTCTTTAGGTACTCCCTCCCTCCTCCTCTCCCCAGTCATCCCCCTTTGCACTCTCCTCCCTTCCCCCCTTCCTTTCACCCCTCCTCCTCCCCCTCTTCCAGTGTCTCCCCTGTCCTCCTTCCCATCCCTTGGAGCATCCTTTTGTGTGAATGCCAAACTTCCTTCTGGGTCCTCCACCCTAGTAAGGGTTCAGGACTCAGTGACATAGCCCAGAGCTCTTTCTTGGGTTCCCTGTTCGCATGACTGTTAATCCCTTGCCTCTAAGGATCCTACTGCCTGGATCCTTCACCCTGTGATCCATGCTAGACTTTGGGGGGTCATTGACATGTCAGCCATCATCTTCTTATACAACATATTTAAGTGGTCTTCCTCCAGTTGGGCGAAGGCAAGCAAGGAAGCGTGCAGGCCCAGAGGAAAAGCACGCTGACCCTCCCCCTCTAGCCTGCACTCCCTGGAATGTTTCTTGCTTTGCTGGAGAAGGGGGTAGCTGCGTTCTTAGGTTTGAGAGGTGAGTTTTCGTCCATTAAAATGCATTTTCAACCTTGAAGACATCTCTGTTGCTGTCTTCCATGGCAGCCTTCTTGGTTCAGGTCAGCTCTGGGTGCTGGGGACCAAACTCTCAAGACCGAGCCTTTAGCTTATAGAACATCATCTTCCTCCTGGGGAAAATGACATAGTAACCTGCTTCCAAAGGCCTTGTGTGAATATAGTAACTACTCAGTGGAAAGTGTATTGTGCACCTAGTTGGATTATCAGTCTTATGTGTTTGTGCCTAGGAAACAATGCTTGTCACTAGGCCCCGTTGTTCCAAAGCAATGCTTGTCACTAGGCCCCGCTGTTCCCAGCCATGTTTGTCACTAGGCCCCGCTGTTCCCAGCCATGCTTGTCACTAGGCCCCGCTGTTCCAAAGTAATGCTTGTCACTAGGCCCCCGCTGTTCCCAGCAATGCTTATCACTAGGCCCCGCTGTTCCCAGCAATGCTTGTCACTAGGCCCTGCTGTTCCCAGCAATGCTTGTCACTAGGCCCCCGCTGTTCCAAAGCAATGCTTGTCACTAGGCCCCGCTGTTCCCAGCAATGTTTGTCACTAGGCCCCGCTGTTCCCAGCAATGCTTGTCACTAGGCTCCACTGTTCCCAGCAATGCTTGTAGTTCCAGTCAACACCTGGAGACTGTGTCTCCCCTCAGGGTACCACAAGCATCCTGTGAGGCACTGTCAAGCATCCATCAGTGAATAAAGGAGCCTCTCCGGCCATGAATTACCAGATCCAATAAGTCAGTAGTGCTGAGACAGACAAACTCTTGCTTTGACATTTATCATTGCTCTTTTATGGAAAAGGTCGTTATCACAGAAAATCCCATCAAAACTTTTCAATAAAAGCTTCCAGATAATATCTTTATGTTTATAGGTAGTGATAAATTTGATTCACAGGTAGCTAGCTGCCCTGTGGAAGCTTCCTTCAGGCTTTCTTATAAGGTGGGTAGCCATCGTCTTTGTGCATGTGGTGAGTCAAGAGGAAAGAAGAGAAGTCTTGAGTTAAGGCTTCTACTTAAGGAGAAGCAGAAGCCATCCAGGACCCCATCTCCGGGAATTTGAGGCAGCCCACAAGGGAATTTGTGCTTTGCAGAGTGTGAAAGCTGCAGAAAAAGATAGCATGTCATTTGCCTCATAGGAGCTGACATGTGCTTGCTGTCTGGCTTAGCAGTCTCCCTTCAGAAACACTCCCAGGGTGGTTTATTTACATTTAGTAAGCGGGGCTTAGCTAAAGCACTCTTATTGGCTACCCTCTCAGGCATATTCAGAAATACCTACCCACCACTTCCTACCTTGGTACCTTCAAGTAAGTTGATTCTGGAATAATGAATGGCAATAGTTTCTGCATATAATGAAGCACAGGTTTACAGACAGAAAAAAGTCCACACCTAGATGTGTAAATTCCTTGCAGTGGAAGGTCTTCCTCTGCAGTCTGGCCTTTGACAGCATGCAGTATCGCCATGCGTTCAAAGTGCTTGTAATCTCTAATGCTGTACACAGGGAACTGTGGCAGGCAGTGGGCGATTATTTTGGAAAACCTCTAAGTCCTGGCCGTAATCTGTCAGCAGTGAGAGAAGCTCGATGCTCACAGTCACAAGAGGCAATATGTTTACATCTCTTGTTCCCTAATTACTATTTGATTCTTTAAGGTAGGAAAAGACATACTATATGGCTCATATTGGTTGTCTCTAGCAAGGCAAGTGGGTGAGTTTTACCTTTTCCCAGGTTAGCAGACTATTCCCTCATCTAACTTTACAGGAGAGCTCACATCAACACCAGGGCCGAGGGAACTAGCCACACTCTCTATGTAATGGTTGAGAGAGAGACTATCCTTACTTGCCAGACCAGCATGTCTGGCCAAGCGTACACAAGGATGCCAACTTTCTTCCAGCTCTCTGTATTTTATTCCAGGGCCTAGTTCCATCCACCATGAGCTGGGCCTTCCCCATCAGCTAGACAATCTCCTGCAGGTTTGCTCTGGGCCCAACTCAACCACTAATTCGCTACAAATGCGCCCAGAGCTCAAACCCTCAACTGTCAAGTTGACACCTGTGGCCAACTATGGCAAAGGTAATCTTGGAGAGTGGGCTGGGGATCATTCTATCTGTCAGAGGAAGAAGATGAGAGAAGTAGAGAGACAACAAGAAAACCCAGAATGTCAGAGAAAGAGTGTATAGTTTTTTGCAAAGAGAGAGAAAAATAAAAGGGGAAATTGCATCTCCCAGTTGTACATGGCAAAAGCTGTGTCTGCCAGTATTTGCTGAGAGACACGGAGCAAATCAGATACCGGGAAGAACATGGTCTTGCCAAAGGGCTACTTCCCCTTCCATCTCTTGAACGTGCCTTCAGGTACGTCACATTTCCCTGGATGCCATCCTGATAATGGGCAAATTAGCTGGATTAACATCCAGGAGGAGTCACAGTAGGTGTGTTCCAAACCTCAGATTCCATTTTACCAGGCAATAGGAGATGTGGGAGAATCTATATTCCAGTCTGCTAACCTCTAACAGGCCAACTGCAACACTTCTTTCCATAGACAGTAGCAATGCATTGTGGTCATAGAGAACAGATGGGCTGTCCTGGATCATGACCATATAAAATCACACCTGTTTTATTCAGAACCCAGTAAATGGTACTCTCTTGGGTTATTACCATCATGAACTGGGATTGTCACAAGTGGCGTTAATGCAATCTTAAGTGTTTTTGCTAGCTCGGATGTCATTGAAAAGTTTGGCTAGATGGGGTGACTTTCAAGTTTTCATGGTGGGAAATAAGCATCTCTCTGACAGGACATATTTCTGCAGCTCTGTGAATCTTTCCATAGCTGTGTGAGTTATAGCTTGTATCTAGGAAACAGCATGTTCCATATAGGATAACAGAGAAAAGGAGTCTGTGTTGGTATTTGAAGAAAGAGACGTTTGTAGAGGGAACTCTGCTGCAGCTCTTCACTGAAGTGGGAAGATTTGACTTTTAAGTAAGGACAGGAAGTGGTGAGACTTGGAGAATTTTCTTAAATGAAGCCCTTTTCATCATCATTTCTAATTTCAGCTGCTAGGCTGTACCCTCCGGAAAACAATCCATCTCTACCTTCTTCTTTTTCATGTTCTAGACTCTGAGAGAGATAATTTGCCCTTTATTGAATCTCTTGCCAAGATGTGTGTGTGTGTGTGTGTGTGTGTGTGTGTGTGTGTGTGTATAAGAGAGAGATAAAGAGGAAAACAAGAGAGAGAAATATTCTCTTATACACAGGTTAACTTCCCATGATACTGCTGTGAAACCCTAGTTTTTGAAACAAGGTCTCTCATTGTTTTGCATGATAACCGTAGGCTAGTGCTAGCCAGCCAGCAGCGCCCCCATCTCTACCTCTCCAGGGCTGTAATTACAGGCACACACCAATTGCTGTTCCACATGGGTTGTGGGGATGTGAACTTAGTTCCTCAGGCTTTCAGGGCAAGCTCTTGACTGTCTGAACATCTCTGCAGCCCTTACATACCAAGACAGCTCATTGTCCTCACAGTCAGCTGCATAGCTCTGTCGGAATGCGCCGTGCTTCCTTTCTTGACAGAGATTCAAGAAGTCTTAAAGGTCCAGATATGTTTTTTTTTTTTTTTTAAAAAAAGTAAAAGATTTAACTTTGCTTTTGAAAAGAGTTTTTCAGAGCCTTGCAAGCTTGCAGAAGAACTGTTCCCCACCCCCCAAAAGACGGGTGACTGTTGGGAGAGATGGATGCCATATCCTCCTGCCTCTCACTTTCCGCGAATCCTCTCACACTGGGGGCTGCTGGTGGTCTATTGGGGATCCTGCGCACCTCCCTCCCTTCTCTCTCCACTTCAGTCCTGTGGAGGATCGCACGTGATTAATGCCTGTGACTTTCTTGATTTGGAAAGGAAGAAGTGGTGGTGTTTTCCGAGAATGCTCTATGTCTCGATAGGAGGATTTCACCCTTCATCTCTCTCTTCTGTTGGGGCCAAATGGGAACGCAGGCTTGGGAAGGCAGCCAAGCTTGTCTTTTGTTCTTATTTTTAACTTATGATAATAGAATATTCAGAGCCCGTAGACTTCGGTGGTGTGCATGATTAATAGCGAGGGTTGAGGCCAGACAAGTACTAAGCGACTGGGCTATAATTACATTACGTGGTGCTAGTGACACAAAAATAAACCACGGAAAATAAATTCAAAGGGCATAGGACGTGTGGCCAAATTATAGGGACATGTTAAGCTTCCACATTCTAAATGCTTCCCACTACGAGAGGGCAGGAAACCACCACTTTTTTAATCAGAGAGACAACACCCTCAAGTTCAATGCTGCGACTCCTTCTAAGAAGCCCTTGTGTTGACAGAACGAACATGTCAGAGTATCAATTGTTTCCATCTCTCAAATCACCCTTTGGTTTTTCTCAATGGAGAAAGAAACCTACACTTTTTCCTATAATTGAAACTCCAGCAAATAGTATTAAGCTCATCACCAATGATATGTATGTATCCTTCTGCAAGGTGGAGAGATCCACTCTTTGCCCTAGTTAGATAGTGATAGAGGTGATGTATTTCTGTCCGCCAACAGTTCATTAACATGGAATTCGTAGTTAACACTTAGTGTGGCTTACACATTGATTGCTACTCATTGAGAAATTGCCATTTGGGTTGGGGACATAACTTAGCAGTTACACTGCATTCAGTACAAACCAAAGAACTGGAGTTTGGATGTTCCCTCATGCAAAGCTGTGGGTGAGGTATAGCAGCCCATCCTCAGAAGGCAGAGACTAGTTATCCCCAGAGCAAGGTGGCTAGCCTAACTTCCCTATCAGCGAGCTCTGAGTTTTATTAGAAATCCTGTCTCAAAAAGAATATAGTGGAAGAGCCATCAAAGGTGATTCACTATATCACCTTGGGTCTCCACATACACACATACGTGTCCACACATATATACTTACACTCATACGCACACAGGAACACAACATTCCCAGGCAATGCATGAAAATGGAAACAGAAAGAAAATGTGTTTTATGTTTTATTAAAGTCTGACCAGGTCAAACATCTCACACTATGTAAACCTTCCTTCATCAAAAGTATCACATGTTCATATTTTTAACTGTTATGTTAAGGAATAAAGTCCTCCTTTTGTAGTAGTCAGAATGTTGAGTATAGAAGAGCCCTGAGGGAGAGGAGTTGAGAGTTGCTGCTGGTATTCCTAAGAGCAGAAGGATGAGTTCCTTTCATTCTGTCCCCTTTAGCTCTTCAGTACACACCTCGAGAGTGAGCAACTTAAGGCACCGTTGTGTGACTTGCTCTGGGGAGACATAAATATCTATTATTCCTCTCCAGAAGCATGCCAACAACAGACGAATGAAACGATTCCACCCAAGTCTAGGTGAACCAATGACTTTATTGGGGTTACTTACAGGAGCAAGGCGAGGGTTTTCTTAGACAAGATTAGATACATCAGGGGTAGCCTGCTCAACCTGAAAGCAGCTCTACTGAAGATGGTTACGCAAGGAGCCTTGTGAGTCTGGCAACTATCAGAGCCCTGTTAAGTCTCTGTAGGGTCTTGAACCTGAGCTTCTGTGGAAGGGAGTGTTTCCATTCGGAGGAAGTAGGGTCACAACCTGCATGAGCACAGTACATGGCAAGCAGCGCATGGTGCCCGGCTCATTGCATCGGTGACTTAATACAGCTCTAACACGATGCATTTGCTGAAGAGCACATTTCAGGAGTAGGGGTGCTTTGCGGCAAAAATGAGGGAGATGGTGAATCTGTTCCTGATGTCCCGTCTTCCGTATCGCACAGGGTCATTGATGGTCGGGATCTGATGCCTCTGCTGGAAGGGAAGAGCCACCGCTCCGAGCACGAGTTTCTGTTCCACTACTGCAATGCCTACTTGAACGCCATGCGCTGGCATCCACCCAACAGTGAGTACGCACACCTCTCCGTGCTGCGTGGACATCGTGTCTCTGTGCCTTGTGGACAGAGGAAAGGAGTGCAGCTCTGGATGCAGATGTTTGCAGCTTTGTGTGACAGAGGCGATAGATGTTGGAGGATGTGCAGATGTTTGCTCAGCCCTCTTTTCTCCTCTCCTGTCTTCTCTTCTGGTCACATAACTTCCAGAGTAAGCTGTCTCAGGACTGTGTTTCCCTCCTTCGCAGGAGAATAAACTCCACACTTGGGCCCTTCGACCGCCTTCCCTGGACTTCTTTCTCACTCCAGGTTTCAGCCGAAGAGCCACTAAAAGCTGTGCCTCCTCTTGCAAATTCTTTTACATAGAAAGATATCTGCCTGCTTCCTTCCTAGAGACACTGAGCATAGTCCCGAGATGCTCCCTTCCTCTGATGCTCCTTAATGATTCCCCCCTCTCACAGTTCAGTGAATACTAAAGAATGAATGATGGACATATACGCACATCCAGACTTCCTTTCCCCAGCTTCAAAGACTGTGAATTGTGTCTTGTGAAATCTACCCATTGTCATTTACATTTGCAAAACTTAGATCATTCAAGCAACTTAAAATGCATGCATCACACTTTCAAAACCAAGTGTCCTTCACATTGGGCACAAGACTAGAGCAAGACTGAGTTTGAAGACTGAAGGTGTGTTTGCCTTACATGTACAACATCCTAGGTCATACCTCCAGCACTCTGTGTGTGTGTGTGTGTGTTTGTGTGTGTGTGTGTGGAGAGGAGGGCACTGTGTGTGCCTGTGGAGGTCCAAGGGTGACTTTAAGAATCAACCTGGATTGCTCCTACCTCCTTAATGCTTTGCTCTGGGATTTCCCAGCATCCATCTTGCAGGGTCAGAATGACAGCCTGCCGCCATTTCCACTCAACGTTTTACATGAGATCTGGGATCTGAACTCAGATCCTTTTGCTTGTGAGGTAGAGGCTAGCCCCTGAACCTTCTCTCAGCCTGGCTCCCTGTTCACTGGTGACATTCTGCCACACGCCCTGCTTTAGTCACAGAACCAGGAAACTCCTAGCTCTTGGCTCCCGTGCAAAATCAGGATGGCCGCTCTTCCCTCATCCCCTCCTTTCTTCTTCATTGCTGCTCTTCTTTTCTTCCTTCCTTCTTTGCTTTCGTGTTCTTTTCTTCCTTTGTTCTTTTCCCTTCCTTCTACTCTTCCCTTTCTTCTTTCCATTTTCCCTTCTTCTGCACTCCTTTCTTCTCTTTCCTTTTCCTTCCTTCCTCCCTCCTTCCTTTTCGTTTGCTTTCTCTCTCCTTCTTTCTCTCCCTTCTTTCTTCCCTCCTTTCCTTTTTCCTTCTCTCCTTTCTTCCCCTTCCTTCCTTTCTTTCTCCTTCCTTTCTTCTTTTCCTCCTTCTTTTCTTCATTTCTTTTTCTTCCTCCCTCACTTCCTCCATTCCTTTCTCCCTCCCCCTTCTTCCATTTCTTTCTTCCCCCTCTCTTTCTCTCTCTTATGCTGCCTCTTTCTTCATTTCCCTTCTTTGCTTTCTTCCCTCCCTCCTTCTTTCCCTCCTTCCTTCCCTTGCTTCCCTTCTTTTCTTCCTTTCTCTTTCGCCCTAGGGTTCAAACCCAGAGAGTGTCTTGCATGGTAGGAACCTGAGTTCCATCCTCATGTTTTCATGTTCATTTCAATAATCAGTGTACCCAACCTGCTCTTTCAGCCAACACTAAAGACTTTTCAACTTAAAGAATACTTTATTATTTTTACCTGTTTTGTTTTTTAGTTGATGATGGAACCAAGAACATTCTACATAATAATCAAGCATTCTACCATTGAGTTACACCCTCAGCCTTCTCTTATTTTTTTTTTTTTATAGTGGAAGATGAGCAGTCTTCCACTAAGTTTTTATTCCAAACCTCCTCTCGAACATTTGGACAGCTTCCCTATGCTTTGCTTCAGGAACACAGTTGGGGACCAGGAATGATTCGAGCACATTATTCTCATCAGTGAGTGCACAAACCCTGCTGTGAGGTTCCACAGGATAACTCTTAAATTAGTATTACTTCCCACATTTCCACCAAAGCCCTTGCATTAATGAAAGTCGTCTCCTTTTTCCACAATACTTGTAAGAAAAGCAATGTTTCCATGCCTTTTGGGGTTTGGAGAACTGTGATATCTACATGATCACACAGCCTCAAACCCCCACTTGGCAGAGCCAGAAGGAACATATTGTGTTAGGGGCTGGAAGGACACATGGTATGGAGGAGGAAAGACAGAAGAGACGGGAAGAGAAAAAATAGGAATAAGTGAGAAAAACAAGACCTACTTTCTTTCTGGTCGGCAACTGGCCTTGGGATAAAATTTGCCTCTTAGAAAGACACAAAGAGAGGGTACAATTACTGTGATTCCTTAGACTTTTCTGTCTTGAGCCTGCCACAGAAAAAAGGGAGAAATCTCACTACCTGGAGTTAGAAATCGCCGGGCTAGTGAGCATCCAGATGTTGCCAGGCTCTTAGGTGTCTCTGCTGACACTCCCTTCACATTATACCTGAAATTCAGGACTCTACATGCCATCTTGCATTTTCAGATTATATCTGAGTTTCAGGGCCCTTGCTGCCTTGCATTTTAGGCATGGCTTGGTGTTTTACTTATTTGGTATTAGGTGTTGTCATTTCTTTGTGTGTGTATGTTTGTGTGTTGGTGTGTGTGTATCAGAAGGCACTGTGTATCCCTGTGGAAGATCAAGGTGACTTTGAGAATCATACTGGATTGTTTCCTTGCATTCTCTGGAAACAAGGAAGAAGGCTCCACCTACCAGGGTGGGAAGTGCAGGCTGCTCCATTTCTGCCTGGTATTTTTATGTGGGACCTGGTATTCGAACTCAGGACCTTCCACTTTTGAGACAGTCTTAACCCCTGAGCCATCTCTCCAGCCCAGATCCAGTCATTTTTGCAACTGTTTATTGGGCAGCTGCTTCATGGAATATTTACTGCTGGCACTGACAGTAAACAGAACAGATCAAAACTGGGGCCGAGGAAACTGAGTGGGCAGCACTACTTGCTCTACAGGCCTGAGATTCTCCTGTCAACCTCCATATCTGTTCTCCTTAGATGCACGCATCTACTTGGGCACATTTGTAGAGGATTAGTAGTTGAGTTAAGCCCAGAACAAACAGGCAAGAATTTGTCTAGTAGATGGGAGGTCCCAGTGCATAATGGGTGGGGCTAGTTTCTGGGCAGGTGAATAAGATGGAAGGAACTGGTTGAGAAAGTTGGCATCCTTCTGCATACTTGGACAGACATGCTGGTCTAGCAAGTGAGGATGGTTCCTCTCTCAGCAGTCCTGTGGATAGGGTGTGACCAGTTTCCTTGGTCCTGGTTTTGGTATGGGCTCTCCTGCCAAGCTGGACAAGGAACTATAACGGGAATATCATAAGAGAGAATAAACCCTGAGTTCCCTTAAGCTGTTTTGTCATGATTTTATCAATAACCATGCAGAGAAACTGTTACAGTGTCCAATGTAAAAAGCCAGGCATAAGTGTTTAGCAGACACAGGTGAATCTCAAGGGCTACTGTTCAGTAATCTCTAGTGAGAGGTCCTGTCTCCATGTGGCAAGTCAAAATGGACAGCAATAGTAGAGGACAATTGACTGTCCACAGTTCTCATACATACACACTCGTGTGTGTGTGTGTGTGTGTGTGTGTGTGTGTGTGTGTGTGTGTAAGATGGCACTGGAATATGTGCAGCTATGGAGGTACAAAGAATCATCTTGGATTGCTTTGTCTCCTTACAGGTTCCTCTTCCTCCCTCTGCATCTCTTCTTTCTTTCAAGATTAATTCTCCCATCCACATTGCCTCTGAGATCCTTGTCTGTCCCAGGGAGAGAAGATGTCTGCATCTTCTCTGCATAGAGAACACACACCACACACACACACACCACACACACACACACACACACACACACACACACACACACACACCCCACACAAACACACCACACATACACTACACACACACCACACCACACACGCACACGCCCATATACCACACATGTGCACACACACATACATCACATACACACCACACACACACTACACATGCACATCACACACACACACACACACACTACACACCACACACACACACACACACACACACACACACACACACACACACAACACATACACACCATCCCCACCTCGTCTGCATCCATCTGCCTGGGCACGTCTGTGCAGAGCTATGTTAAGACGAAGATCACATTCCAAGCACAAGCATTTCAAAGGCAGGGGCCAGGTAGAGGTCTTGACAATGAATTTATTCCAGTAGCCTGCAGTCTCTTGGGGATTTCAACACGCTGAGCACTGACCAGAATGTCAGGTTCAAAACGCCCTCCGGATTTGCACCTCTTGGAATAAGAACAGAGAGAGGGTTTTCTGGCTGGCTTCCTTCTACCCTAGCTTGCTTGGGGGTCGACCCCAGGGATGGAATCTAAATAGCTGCAGAAGCCCTGTCAACCAGCACGTGGCAACACTGGGCTTCTGTAGGGAATCTGTTATCCCTGGAAAGAAAGTGGGATGAGTCTAAAGACTCCGAAGGTTACAAGCTGCCCTTTGAAACTCTGCTGGAGACAAAAAATCTTCCTACCGCCTGGTGCGTCTGTCTGTGTCCTGAACACATGTATGGGTAGAAGGCAAGCGCGCAGAGCAAGCACGTGTATGTGCACACCCTGACCTCTTCTTGCACAGACTGGAGGCACCTCGTTGGGGGCCCACTCCAATATATACACAGTTGGAACATCACTTTCCTTGTTCTGCCCCACAGAGTGTTACTAACTAATGCAAATGCTGAGAGATGTGGGGTGCAAATGGCTGTCCTCCATATTTATAGCCATGGAAGCAAAAAATGGGTGACTTTGGACTTCTTTTTCTTTGTCAGGGCTTTTTCCTAGCAGACCCCCCCCTTCCCTCCTCCCCTGCTTCCCAGGATGGGGATTCACATGCGATAGCAGGTAGTCTTGGAGTCTTTACTGGGACAAGGAAACATTGCTTACAGTTCTACTCCTGGACTTTGTATTCTCTGCTTTGATCACAAAGTAGTACTGGTGTGTGTGTGTGTGTGTGTGTGTGTGTGTGTGTGTGTGTGTGTGTATACGCTCATGTGTGAGCGCACTCAGGCACCCTCTACCTTTTATTGTGAGAGGGAGTCTCTCCCACTGATTCAAACCTTCTGATATTCCTGCCTCCATCTCCCAAGTGCTGAGATGACCAACACGCACTACCAGCCCAGTTTATGTCAGGGACAGAAGCAGGGATTGCATGCATGTTGCTTAAGTACTTTACCCACTGATCCATGTGCCCAGCTCCCTGAAGCTAGTGTTTTTCATCCTGTAGTTTCAGTGTACCTGTGTATCCCCTGTGAGCCAGCTAGTCCATGAGGCCCCGTGTGGCGTTTCCATCTGCATAATCCTGTTGTTGAGCCTTTAATGTGGTTGCAATATGGCCAGCTAGAAGGAGCAGGATTCTACCTTTCGAAGCAACGGGAGCATCCTGTTCGACTTTGGGCGACCGTCCTGCAGCTGACACTGCCCCTCTGCTTCCTTTCTAGGCAAATCCATCTGGAAAGCCTTTTTCTTCACACCCAACTTCAGTCCCCAGGGCGCCAATGGATGCTTCTCCACCCACGTGTGTTTCTGCTTCGGGAGTTATGTCACCTATCATGATCCACCTTTGCTGTTTGATGTTGCCAAAGACCCAAGAGAGAGGACTCCGCTGTCACCCTCCACTGAGCCACGCTTCTACGAGATCCTTAGGGTCATGAAGGAAGCGGCCAGAAACCACAACGAGACCCTCCTGGAGGTCCCCAACCAGCTGTCGATTGGGAACATTGCGTGGAAGCCGTGGCTTCAGCTCTGTTGTCCCACTGCACCCTCTGCCCTGTCCTGCCAGTGTGACAAGGCCAAGGCGTAAGCAGTTAGCTGCTAGCCAGCCACCCCACCTCTGCCAGCCCACCTCTACCACCCACCACCCCACCTCTGCCACCACACCTCTGTCATCCCACTCTGCCATCCCACCTCTGCCCACCTCTGCCCACTTCTGCCACCCCACCTCTGTCACCCCACCTCTGCCAGCCATAGAGACCAAGCAGTCCCATCTGCCATTCTTCATTTTACATGTAGCTCCATTTGCAAAGTCAGTTTTGTCCTAGACTTGAACAAGATGTCCACAGTGAGCTCAGCTCAAGTGGGGAGATAAAGCATTATAAAAGTGGGGCATGGTGAAGACATTCCTTCTAGAACATTGTCTTTGTACTCATATGCATTCGGTCACAGGGACAGTCCAGAGGGTGACTGAAAGTGGCACAGGTAGCTTCACCCAACCCCCCAAATAGGTTCCATCAGTGGCATAAGGTGTTACTTAATTTATAGTTTGCTGTAGTGACCAAATGGGGCTCCCCAGCACAACTGTTAAGATTATCAAAGTTTTAAAGAGTTAGGAACTCGAACACATGCACTTTTATGGTGAATGAAGGAACGTCTCCTTTTCCAGTGATGGAGAACATACATTCTGATTTGGTTATGGGAAAAGAAGTCAGTATTATTGTTATTTAAATACATGTCAAATGTTACCAATGTACAAACCCTTATATACACATAGAAAAAAAAATATATATGCACACAAGCTAATTCCTCAAGAAACGTAAGAGGCCTAGGAATTGAGGGGTTTATTACTATCAAAATAATAGCAGCCAAGACTCGTATGCAGACTTATTCAAACATTAAATGTTTGGAGAATTACATGTCCAGTGAAGCTGTAAATACATGGGCAGTCTGGGATTGCTTTAGCTCTGGGAGTCTCATCCAGTATTGTTCAGAATTATCAACGTGGAAACTCTATTCCATTTTGAGCACAGTGTTGTGGGGATCGCAAGTAATCCACCTACATGAATGATTTTCTCTGTGAGGCATGAGTTACAGATGAGCACCTATGGCTGAGAAATATCTCTAGATTGTGCTGTGAGATGAACCGTTTTGTTGTAACTCCTCTGAAGCTTCAGTAATTCAGGGAAAATGAATCACGTGATCACATGGTAGATGGGTTGAGAGAGTAGTTTGAAACTCTGTCCTTGAATTTTGAGAGGACACAGTCCTTCATGGTGGAGCAGCAAGAGTGTACAGCTAAGCTTCTCTGCATCTCAATGGAACAGGAAACAGAAAGTTGACAGGAAGTGAGACTGGCTATTGAAGCTCTAAGCTCTGGTCCCTAAATGAATCACTTCTCCCCATACAACTAGGGACTACCTGCCAAGAGTTCCACATCCTCTCAAACACCCATTTCGAAGCACATGTTCAAAACTCTGAGGCTGTAGAGACACATTCATGTTCAAACCTTAACACTTGGACTTTCTTCAAGTTGTCTGTCTTGTCCTGTATTCTCCCTGAGAAGTTCCCAAGATTTGGTAGTATTTGTTGTATTGCTTCTGTTTCAGACTTAGGTTTTGCATTTCTTTTCTGGGAAAAATGAAGGAACTGATGTCGACTTTGATAGTGTTATTCAGGAGGATAGGTGTGTATCAGTGATGTGTTTATGTGTTTAGGACTCTTGTAAAATGTCTTTCAGGGGGTTCAATAATTGGAATCATATTTATAGATGATATGAAAGGTGATTTAAGTATAGAATTAGCTGTTTAATAACTGTATAAAGTTACAGTGCATATGAAGTACAAGGGTAAGCGTTTCTCTGTGCACACGAACTGATCTTTTTCAAGTGCTACAAAAATCACTGAGGTCATTGTATTTTAGAGAATTTTGGAATCATGTTTATTTGGATGAACCAAGATGACCATAGATATCAAATCATTTACCGTCTAAAAGTTTTCCTATGAATATACTACAAAAATTCAAATTTTCTTCTGTGCAAGAGAGATCTACGAACCATTCTTGAAGGCACTCAGTGTAGTGACTGTTCTTTATCCTGTGAAACAGCACACAGATTCATACAACACAGGGAGAAGAGTAGACTTGTTTGGCTTATGGTTCTGGAGGGATTATGGCAGGAAGAGCATAGGAGAATGCGTGGCTGGAAGCAGAAGCAGGAGGTCACCACAGCCATCAGGAGGCAGAGAGAGCAAGGGCAAACTGAAGAGGAAGCAGGGCAGGGCTACCCAACCTCAAGGCCTGCCCCTGTGACATGCCTTCCTCCAGCAAGGCTCCACCTCCTAAAGATGCCACAACCTTCCCAAATACTAACATCAAGTAAGAATGCCAAGACATGAACCTGCAGGGGACAACTCACACCAAACCACGAGAGCACTGTTGTTGGCGTTGCTTGTATTTAATTTATTTTTTTTATAGAACTGTAAAGTATGCTTTCTTGTTTTCTGAGCTTTCTATTAATTTTATCTCTGGAGTTGTACATCTAAAGCATAGTGGGTTTTGAAGCTCTGAACATTCTCTTGAAACAGCCATTCATCCTTCTCACATTGCATCAATGTCAAAAGTTAGGCAAGCAAGTCACTAATATATACACAGAAATCACTTTACAAGCTCAGTAGCACTGTGAGAGAGCCAGAACTGTAACCTACACTAGCTGTGAAATGAATACTCCAAAAAAAAAATGGAGGCCAAAGCATCTCATGACCCTGGAGAACATTCAATGCATGCAAATTTAAAGAAGAAATTAAACAGAAATAAATTTAAAGGAATACAGTGAAAGTATTTAGTGCATTTCCAGAAACGTTCTGCATTCTGAATAAATGTGTCAAACCAATATTCCTTACAACCTGTTCATGCAGAGTTAAAATAAAGTATTCTTTGGCAATGAAAAATGCTGTTTGAATCCTGTGCTTTCCAAGGGGTGTTGGTTCAACACTAGTGTGTCATGTCTAATGTGTTTCAGGCATGGGGTCTGGCAGAATGTGATCAAATCCCTCCCCTCCTTAAGAAAGAAGCCAAGACATGTTGATTGATTTTTAAATTTAAAAAGAAGAGCTTCAAGTGAGTCTGAGTGGTAAACATACCCCGTTAGCTCTTGCAAGATCATAAATTCAAACCTAATTACTGCAAAAAATGACGAATGAGTATGGAATATCTCTTTTTCATTTTTGATTTTCAGGTGTGTGTGTGTGTGTGTGTGTGTGTGTGTGTGTGTGTGTGTGTGTGTGTTTGAAAGGTCCAAGAGCAATATCGGGAATCATTCTTGATTGCTCTTCTACCTTATTGTTATGAGTTGTGTGTCTAATCAACCCAGAGGTTCCCATTAGCTAAGGCTGTCTAGCTACCTTGGCTCTGAGGATTCCCAAGTCTCTACTTTCCAGGAATAGAATTATGGTTGGGCCACCATTCCTATCTGGCATTTTTACGTGGAATGTGGGAATCTGAACTCAAGTCCTTTTGCTTGTGAGGAAAAAGATTTAACCACTGAACCGTCTCTGAGTCCTGAGTGAAGAATATTTTACAGCCACTATACCCACCATGATATGATACAATTTTGGTAACAGTTCATATGTTTTATGTGTTCATGTGGTATATGTTATATTAAAACATACTTTTTGAAATTCTTAATGGCCCTTAGGGCATCTTCTTTATTTGGCCTAGTACACAATTCTTTTCATCTAATATTTGCAGCAGAATTATGATAAATAAGCAAGAAGATTTAGAGATGAGATCCCCAAATTCAATGGAAAGTGGTAGTAGGTGTGGTGGCTACCAGTAACTCTAGTCTGGGAAGTAAGAGACTGGGACTTCCCAGAGCAAGCTGGTTAGCTAGGTAGCTCTTAATTAGGTGTTCTGGAAATAAGCATTTGCTTGCGTTACATTTGGAGGTGAACTCCATTACTGTCCCGTACTGGTGAATATGGAAATGATCATGAACAGACACTTCCTTCACATGCATTGGCAAGTATCATTGATGATTCTCTGCCCCAACTTGATACCTGCCTTGGATGGTGTGATACTTCATCTTCATTTAAACTCGATCAGTTTAGCATAGGATCCCCATGGGAAAAACACCTCAAGGTGTGTGTATGTGAGTGATTCCTAGGTTTAATCAAAAGGGCCCAGAGTGTGATTAGCACCACCATCCCATGGGCTGGGGTCCTGGACTGAACACGAAGGAGAAACCGGGCTGAGTGCCTGCGTGCATCTCTCTCTGCTTCCTGACTGTGGATGCCACATGACCAGCTGCCTCAGGCTCCTGCCACTATACCTTTCCCACCATAATGGACAACACCCTTCAACTGTGAGCCACAGTGAACCCTTCCTGCCTTATGTTACTTTTCTCATGAATTTTCTCATAACAACAAGATAAGTACATATTACAGATACGGTGAGCTTGGGAGTATTTGTGCTCAGCTGTCTGGAGTTTAAACCATTGACTGCAAACCAATTTTATGCTGGAACACCTACCCATTACTTGCTAACATCTTTTTGTTTCATAAATTCTGAATACAGTGATAGTAATTTGCCAGTATTTAGCAACTTCAAATATTATGCTATGCAGAGACTTTCCAATTAAGGAAAAGTCAAATTTATTTATTGGAATGCAGTCAGCTTAAAAGTTTGTATTTCTGAAAGGAAAGAGCACCATGTTATTATCAATTTTTAAAAAAGGATGTAATGGGCTTCCCAGATGGGAGACGCTCTAATTTCGTGCCTAGAAACAGTTGTCATTCACTTGGTTTAATACCCCTGGATAATCTAAGTGATTTTTTTCAGCTTTCCTCCCTCCCTTCCTTTCTCCCAACCTTCCGCCTCTTTTCTTTCTCCTTCTGTTCCTTTCTCTTCCTGATTTTGCTTTCATTTTATTTCCTTTCTTCTTTCCTCATTCCAATCGTCCCTCCTGTTTCCTTTCTCTCCTTCCTTCCTTCCCTCCCTCCCTCTTTCTGTCCTTTCTCTTATTCTTTCTCTCCTCTTTCTTTCTCTCTCTTTCTCTCTCTTTCTTTCTTTCTTTCTTTCTCTTTTCTTTCTTCCTTTCTTTCTCTCTCTCTTTCTCTTTCTTTCTTTCTTTCTTTCTCTCTCTCTTTCTCTCTCTCTTTCTCTCTCTCTTTCTTTCTCTTTTTCTTTTTGTAATTTAGAGACAAGATCTCATTGTGTAGTCCAGTATGGCCTTATATTGGTATGAACTGTCTTCCCAAGCTGGGCTGGGAACTCTAACTGGAGATAAGAAAAAAAAAAATCCTTGCCCCCTAAGTTCTTTTTGTTCCTCCATCCAGCAACATTAGGCAAACTCCCCAGTCCCTATGTCAACTTTTTATAGTAAATCTATTTATCCATTTGTTCATCAGGATCTGAGATGCAAAGATCACTTCACTGATAACAAGAATTGACATGATTTCAAATGGCATCACTTATACATCTGCATGATGGTGGGCTTTAACTCCCAAAGTCACACTTTGTGATGAATATAGCTTTATAAATAAGTATTTTGAATTGCTCATCTAAATGTATGCTGTCTAAATTTAACAAAGAATTTAAGACTAAGTACACAGTGTACCACAGTTATAAAGACATGTTCCCTGTCTTTAGAGCTATATGAAACAGAATCAGTCTTATATCTCATATATGTAGTCTGAGGCTAACTTGGTCTACACTGAGTACCAGGCCACCGTGGGGTACAGAAAAGTGAAACTCTGTCTCAAAATAGAAGAATTACATGTATAGTGCAGTGAATGTGTACAGCCATTTCTTATTATTTACTAAAGACTATGATATCAGAGATATTTGTATAATGATTGTGACAGTTGGTTCAGGTGTCAACTTGATAATTGCAGGCTGAGCTTTGGGTACAGCTGTGGAGAAATGATAGTTAAGGTAAGCCCTTGAGTAAACCTGCAGGAGATTATCTGATTGGTATGGAAAAGCCAGCCCATAGTGGGTGGTACCCTCCAGTAGAGGACCAGATAAAGGAAGTGCAGGAGGGAAAGGTCTGACCCTCCTCTTACATGATGCTGCTGAACAACTTGTTTCTGCTGTCCTTAGCTTAAGTCAGAGCCCATCCTCTTTCCCCTCCAATGCAACTGAAGTCTAGACACTCTCCAGGAATACATCCACCTTCCGCATCTTGTAAGTCAATATCCATCTATCTGTTATATACAAATATTGTATCGTTTCATTAAGGGTGTTGAGCATTTATATGTACTAATAATTTTGAGAGGCTGTGGAGAATGGGTTGTGGTCAACCATAGATGCTGAGAGCTGACCACATATTATATATGTTGAGGCATGATGACATTGTGATTGTAGCATTCTCTGGTGACTCTATTTTCATACTATAGTCTTTGAATGCCCTGAAAATTTTATTACTCTTGAAATACTTTTCCATTGTTCCTGCATCTATAGAAAGCACTCCAATGAATGGGATATTTTAGTTTTGCTGATTCCAAATTCGTTCTCAGGAAAGGATTAGCAAATGATGTCATATTTTAAAATCCACTTCCTTCCACTGGGATGTAAGTAACAGCATGTAATTCGAGTTTCATGTTCCTGGTGAAGGTGTGAGATTCTTCCTTGCTTCTGTCTATGCAGCGTTTAGAGAGAAACAGAGGGAGTGAAAGTGATAGAGACAAAAACAAAGAGAATGAGGGGGGAGAATAAGGTCGTGACTATTGAACTCCAAGCAACCCCACTGCAAACCCCTTTCTATGCAGATTAAACTAAGTGCACAGGTGATGTAAGAAGCCTGGGCTGAAAGGTATTATGACCTAGTGCTTCCAGGGCACCAGCGAACTCCAGAACTACGGTAGGAAGAGGCAGAGAGAATTGAGAGCCTTCTCTAATTCAAGAAACAGCACCCGTGGCATTTTATGAGGCAGGTGAAAGGCACAGGCTGGGTTACTGGTGAGAGGAAGCAGGATCAGACAGGTCTTCATCATGCCGGGACCTCTCATCAAACAGATTGCTCGCTGAAGGCCAGAGCTGCGGGGACACAGGCCACTTTTCTATGTCCTCTTAACTCTGAAGGTGCTGCCGATGTGACATGTAGGCATGTGATTTCCTTGAGTTTCATTTAACCCTGGGGGGCAGGATATAGGGGGGTCTTAATGACTTTCCTATTTCATCTGCTCTGTACACTGAGACAGCTGTTAACAATTGCACTCATCCAGATAGGAAGAAAACTCATAAACAAGGTTTTGTGGTTGTTAGATTTATAGAGTGATACTTTATATAAAAGGGAAAGGAAAGATGGTAGGATTGCATGGCACTTCAGTGGGTAAAAGTGCTTGTGTTGGAAACATAAAGACCTATGTTGTGAAATGGACCAGGTGTAATGGCAGTTCTCTCTGCCCGTGTTCCTTAGAAACAACGGCATCTTGTCCACTAACTAACAGACTCCTTGGAACCTGACTGATTGTAGAGTCCAGGGAAGGGATGTCTGCACACCAGAATGTTCTGGGCAGCATAGGACAACCCTCCTCACAGTCTGTGATTCTAAAAAGCATTGTGTCTCTCAGCCTTAAGGCAAATCCAGCTGCTTCCTGACTGATTGACAGGGAATCCTTGGTGTCCTGCTTTGTATCTGAGCTGCGTTCTGTGTGCACGATATCTGTGCTTCCTAATAAAGGGATCAGGAAGGAAGTTCAGAATGGTGAGATCTGAACTCTTCTGGTTGGTGTGAGTTAAAGTTATATCAGATGTTGGTAATGGTCACTTGTGTAGTAGGCAGCTACGCTGGCCCACACATGTAATCCTAACACATGGAAGGCATAGGCAGGAGAATTCCTATGAGTTGATGGTCAGCCATCTTTGTCTGCTAGGCAAAGTCCAGACCAGGAAGCCATCCTGCTTGTACAAACAAGGTGGGAGGTGCCTGAGGAGTAGAACCTGAGGTAACCTCTGGTCTCTACATGCATGCACACTCAGGTGTGCTCAGGTATACATGCACCTGCGTGTGCGTACGCACACACACACACACACACACACACACACACACACACACACACCACCACCACACACTGTTACAGTTCGTCTGCATGTTGCTAATAAATTCACAGCCAAATCAGGGGAACAAGGAGGTCTTATTCTTATGAGGCAAATATAGGAGGAACACTACCAGAAGGAGACAGAGAGAGATAAGGTATGACAATATCAAAGAGCAAAATTTATCAATAAATGAAAGTAAAAATAAATTCTTTTGCTTTAAAAAAATAAACAAGCTATACCAAACCAGAGCTTTTTGTTTATATGCACATATTTTTCAAATCTTACCCATTAATGCCATTTTCAATGTTTTTAAGATGCTGAACTCTATTCAGTTGTATTTTTTAAAATCTTTTAAAACATGAACGCTGCCCTGTAGGAACTATAAGTTGCATTAGCAGCCCGCTTATTACCAGCATCATTCAGTGCAAAGGAGCCATGTTTTTTGCATTTTATCGTCTGAATTAAGCTATAGTCTTTCTCTTCCCCTCTCCTGTCATGTCCTTGGAAATGTCATGTCATGTCCATGTTCATGGAAAGTGCAAAAGCTTGGCACCAAGTGGCAGGCATATAGTTCCTGCAGGGAACGGCGAAGCTTGTAGCTGCAGAGATGAGCCCAGACTGTTGTTGGAGATGCCAGAACCATGGGATGTATGCTGAGGATGGCTGTAAGAGGAGATTCAGCCTGGTTCAGAGGCACTCCTTCTACAACTTTGAGCTGTGAACAGGGACTGGGAATGCCTAGAATCTTTGAGCCTCTGTGACTATGTGATGAGCAACAGAAGATGGACATTGAAAAACAAGATGCAGTAATTGATTTGTGGACTTTGATCTTACGTTGACATTTTCTCATTGCTACCATGATTCCATTTTGATGTTTTATCTGTGTTGGAGTAGTTAACTTATTTTGACTTGATAGACTCCTACAGTTAAAAGATTTGGATTATTTAAAGAAAGACTTTCAGTTCTAACATTTTAATAACTGAACTTTTAATGATTGACATTTTAAATTGGATTATAGAAATTTTTAACTTTGGACTTTTAGAATTAATAAAATTAAATGTATTTATACTATAAATAAAATAACTTTTAACACCTATGGGGACAAGGATTGAAGGTTACAGGTTACAGTTTAAAAGTGCTATGTTTATGTGTCAAGTTAACAACGGATAGAGTGTCATAGTCAAGCACAGGTGTCAACTTGACAGTTAAGGATTTGAGCTCTGGGCACATTTATAAAGAATTAATAGTGGGTTAGGCCCAGAGCAAACTTACAGGAGATTGTCTAGCTGCTGGGGAAGGCCCAGCCCATGGTGGGTGGGATTAGGCCCTGGAGTAAAATGCACAGAGTTGATTGAGAAAGTTGGCATCCTTGTGTATACTTGGCCAGACATGCTGGTCTGGCAAGTAAGAATCATCCCTCTGTCAGCCCTTATGCAGAGATGGTGTGTCCAATTCCCTTGGCCCTGGTGCTGGTGTGAGCTCTCCTGCTAAAATGGACAAACAACTGTAACCAGGAAATTATAAGCGAATATAAACCCCTTGTTCCCTTCAGCCATTTGATGGCGATTTGTTAGTCACCATGCAGACTAATTGCAACATCTTGTGATTTCTGGTCTTTGAAAAATTGTGTAATCAAGCTGGAGAGATGGCTCAGAGCCTTTGCCTCTCTAGGAAAAGGTCTGGTTCGGATCCCAGGTTTACATAAAAACACAGGGCCCCAGAGGCGGCAGCCTGCATTTTCTAGCCTGGGAAACCCCAGAGCAAATCAATATGGAGGTAGAACATCCAGAATGTTTCCTGATGTCACCCTTGGGCCACTAGAGACACACATACACTAAGTACTCTCTTCTCTGCACAGCCACACAAACATTCAACTGCATATAAACGAAAGAAAAAAAAATATGTAGTGCTATTATATAAATTCCACAGTGATGTTAGAAAGAGCGACTTATGAGGAGGATGTATTTCGGTGACACTGAGTCATTTCCATCCTGGCAAAGCACCATGAAAGACTGACTAGGCTACCCACAGTCTTCTTTGGCCCTGTGGTTTTAGTTCAGCAGAAGCAAGGCATTGTGGGAAGCTACCTTGCAGGAAGAAGGCCTTGTGCCCTGAGACAGGTGGCGAGTAGAAGGCTAGAAACAACCTTTGGATGGAATTAGCTTTCTTTATTTGTAACTTCTATCAGCAATGAGTTCTCATTCTCATCATCACATAACCACCTACGTTCACCCCACATCCTGTCCCATCCCGCCCATCTCCCTCTTACACAAGTTTTCCTAAGCCTTAGGCTGGGGGTTAGTTTAGATGTCCTGATTAAGGCCAAGCTGTCCATAGTCACTATTACTTTGTATTTGACCAGTTGTGGTTCTCTGCATTTACACATCTTCTATTGCACATGGGTACTTCTTGGCAGCATTCCGAGTGCTTCTTTGATCTATGGATCTAATGATAGTGTTTAGATAGTGGCTTATTATCAAGTATTTCTAGCAAACATTAAGAAGTTTCCTCTATCCCAGAATGTATGGTATCTCTATCTGGCTTGGTTTACACTACCAGGGATGTGTTCTATTGCTTCCCCCTGTTTTAGGGTCTTCTATTGCCCTTCAGTGATGGGGACATCAAACATCAACTATAACCACTGGATATATGTGATATAATCCACATAGGATATCAGGAGACCAATGTAGCATCTATCACAGTGTGACAATTACCCTATGGTACTGTAGCTTCGCTGATCTTATGTGGGCAGGAGAATTTCCCAAGAGATGCTTTGGTCTAAACAACTGTTGAAGTGCCTAGACATAGCTGGGCCACCATCTGAGACCTTCACCTATTACTTTCTCACATGTCAAGTAGGTAGTAGAAGGACTGGGGAAATGACTCAGTGCTTAAAGCCTTTGTCTCACACGCAAAAAGTCTTGAGTTCAGATCTCCAGATCCTATGTAAAAACAACAAAAAAAAAAGACTGGTAGTTACAGCCACCTAGAAGGCAGAGCCTGAGAATTCCCAGAGCAAGCTGACTAGCCAGGCAAGCCCCAGTGGTGTGCTCTGGGTGTAATTAGAGACCCAGGCTCACAGCAATTAGGTAGAAAAGTGACAGAGGATGATTTCTGATATCCACAGACACACATACTCAAGTGCACTTATGTCCATACGCCTACCCAAATGCAAACACTTATACACACACACACATACACTCAAGAAAAAAAAGATACTAGGATATGAAAGATCATCACTTATCATCCTTTTTTAAAAAAATTTTTATTATTATTTATTCAATTGTGCATGTATGCGTGTGTGCACGCGTGTATGTGTGTGCGTATGTGTGTGTGTGTGTGTGTGTGTGTGTGTGTGTGTGTGTGTGTGTGTGTGTAGAACCACGGACAAATTTGGGAACCACCATAGACACCCTCCACTTCCTTGTTTACTCTGCCCTGGGATTCACAGGATCCGCCCTACCAGGATCAGAAACGCAGGCCACCCCCGCTTCCGCCCGGCATCTATGCATGGGGTCTAGGATCCGAACTCAGGACCTTCTGCCTGCAAGGTAGAGGCTTAAGCCCTGAGCCACCTCTCCAGCCCCCACTTATCATCCTTTAAAGATGTGTATTTCTTTGCCAAAGATAGTTTCAGTACTTCTTTGCTCTGCATACATTTTGTGCAAACAGAAAGAAATGCCTTTCAGAGATGTGTGGATTTTTCCCAAGCCCTGACAGTGCTCTGGGATTATCTTCTGTGGACATCTGGCTGGAAATTAATGGCAAACACAAAGCTTCTATGGCTCAGGTTGCTGCGGTCACCTGTGCGTTGTGGCTGTCACATGGCATCACCCATTTATAGGAATGCATTTAACAACAGGTCAGCGCTGAACCTTGATTTGTTTGTGGTGTGTGTGTGTGTGTGTGTGTGTGTGTGTGTGTGTGTGTGTGCGCGCTACCATGTATACAGAAGGGCACTTCAGTGAATGTGCCTGTGGAGGCCCAAAGGTGACTTTGGGAATCATCCTGTATTGCTGTACCTCCTTATTGCTTTGCTCTGGGATTTCCCAGGCTCTTCTTTCCAGGACTGTAATTGCAGGCTGCTCCTATTTTACTTAGGATCCCAGCTCAGGTTCTTTTACTTGCTATGTAAAGACTTTAACCCCTGAGCCATCTCCCCAGTCTGCATGCTATTATTTGTGTGTGTGTGTGTGTGTGTGTGTGTGTATGTGTGTGTTTAGCATGTGAATATATGTAAATGTCTGTGCCTGTGGAGGCCCAAGGGTGACATCTGGAATCATTCTGGATTGTTCTACCTCTTTATTGCCTTACTCTGGGGTTTCTCAGACTCTGCCTCCCAGGGCCAGGATTCCAGACTGCCACAACATCTTCCCTGTATTTTTTTTTTTTTTACATGTGATCTGGGAGATCTGATTTCAAGTCCTTTTACTTCATTCCCTGACTCATATCTCCACCTCCAGACTAAGCATCAGCATGGCTCACTGCCTTTGGTTCCCATGCCCCTTGAAACCTGTTGGATAAGCTGAGCCAGAAAGCAGAAGCTGATCTATTGACTTCCCAGACTGGAAGCTGTCAGAAGAAAACACAACCTAAAGATTCAACTCCTGGTTCTTTTTCTCCTGTTTGTCAGGACCTCTAACAGTCTCTCTGTGCAGCCTGAGGTGGCTTTGAACTCATGGTCCTTCTCTGTGGGCCTTTTGAATGCTGGACTTGCAACCTGAGGCACCATGCTTGGCTCTTGCTGATTTGATTGCAACACGAGATAATTCATCCTTCGTTGAAGTTTTTCACAACCAAACAATTAGGAGATAAGTTCACAACCAAATAACTTAGGAGAATAAGAGCTTTTCTTCTTGCTTATGATTCTGGTTAGAGTTTGCAGTTCAGCGTGGCAGGAATGTTCATACCTACATGGGGAGCTGAGGGAACATGCCACAGACCCAGAGACCTCACTTGCCCAGACTGCAAACCCGCCAAAGTATGTTGAAATGTGCCAAACAACCAAACCAGCTCTCTCCATCTTGTGGACCAGCCTTGGGAATGGGCCCACCCACTATGGGCTGAGGCTTCCATCATCAATTAAGCAGCCCCTGTACAGGCTGCCTCAGGGCTTGCCTCAATTACCGATTCTTCCTAGACACACCCAGAGCTCAAACCTCAATGGTCAAGTTAACACCTGTTTGTAAGCGGCAGGTCCTCCAAACTCAAGAGTCCATCCAATGTCTATGCATTTTTGCACTAGTTTTTTTTAAAAATTTAAGTCTTCAAATTTATTTATATTGCCAGATGCAAAGGAAATGCTATGTCAGCAGAGTTTATAAAGGAGATAATGATAGCAGAAATGAACACATTCAGTTCACATGCAATGTTTCCCACCCTTCTCCCCTGTCTCCCTACCCACTTTCCCTTCTGCTCCCACAGAAATTCTCCCTTCCCCTTTCATATGCTATGCATTCTGTTACCTTTCCTTTCCCAGGGCATGGCTGTTAAGGAATATGTTAAAAATCTTAAAGTCTGGGGCTGGGGAGACAAATGGCTTAGTGGTTAAAGCTTTTGCCTCACAAACAAAAGGACTTCCATTTGGATCAACAGATGCCATGGACAAAATGTGGGGTTGATATGGTAGTGGGCTGTAATTCTGGCCTTGAAGAACAGAGCCTGGGAAAGTGCAGAACAAAGCAATAAGGAGGTAGAGCAATCCAGGATGATTCCTGATGTGACCCTTGGGCTCTGCAAGCACACACACCAAGTGTTCTCTTGCACACATGCATGCACACACACGTGCACAACCCACATGCAAAACATACGCATACACACATGCATGCATGCATAAGGAATCCCCTAATATGAGCCATTTAAAATCTGTTTCCACACATTTTTCCTATTGTTGACATTGTAGTGTGCAAGGACCAATGAATACACATTAGTACACTAACTCACTTTGTATTTAGTCAAAGGATATTTTCCTGAAACAACAACAAAAAAATTTAGATTTGTCAAAGTAAGGAGCTAATCACATTGCCCTAGGGTTTTTTTTTAAATTTTGGCAGAGAAATCATTTCTGCAATGACTATGTGATGCATTTTATTTGCCATTTTCAAAAATGTTGCAGAACATCACATACCAATGACACAAGCCTCTTGGAGAGACTCCTGTGTGTTTACATGAAATCTGATAACAGTGAATATTGCTTGTTTATAATCTACATGGAGCTGCATTGTGTATGTGCTGAAGGGAAGGAAAGTGGCTTGCAAGAGCCTCGGATCTGTGGAGAGAAATCTGTGAATATAACAATGTCAACATGTTTCTTTAGAGACAGAAACATGTAAATTTAAAATTCAGAGCAATGTAATTGCTCGTTTTTTGAAATTATAGGGGAAATGTTCAAACATGAAGGCAAAAAAAAAAAAAAAGAACTATTGAATCCCCAAACCTCATGTCTAACTCTGAGTTAACACAGTGGTACCCATCTTTGACCACACCCTCGTTAGCATGCTGTGTAGCTTGGTATTGGTATCAAGCAGAAAATAAGAATTTTAATGTTTCACCTGGAGAGGGGGTGTAAGACTGTCAGAACCTGAAATGGAACAGTCATGAGCCAGACATTATCTGCTGGGCATGACAACTGAGATATCCATAGTTTCATGACAGGTATGTATACTTTTATAACAACTACATGGGAATTGTCCTATCCATATCTCCCCTGCAAATGGGAATGATCTCGAGAAGCTACATGTATCCTTGAGAGACTGTGGAGAACTAATGCTGATGGGGAAGAAAAGGAAGATGCTTTCCTCAGTGGTACCCACTGATCTATGTTATTTGCTGGAGCATGAACCATGACAGTCAGGTACATGTCATTAAAGACAAACTAGATGAAACCCAGTCAGTCACACAAGTGAAGAGATTTTAAAATAGAGGGGAATTTAACAGAGACGATGAGGGGTTTTAAGAGGAAAGGGAGGGGGGATGGACTGGGAATTGGGGCGTGAAATTCACTAAATTCATGTGTGCAACACTAGACTGTAAAATAAAAAAATTGGGAAAAAAGAGTTATAATATTTCAAGTTATAACATGTACATTGCTAAGGTGACTTTTTCTTTGGAATATATTATATATTGATATATGATATTAACATATGTACATATTTCAGTATGTATAATATTAGTCTGTTCTCACATAGTTTCTGCTGATATAGTTTGCAAGGAGCAATGCATACATGTAACATTTACTCAACTATTGCTAAAAGAACACCCAAAGTCAAGCAACTTAAGGGAGAAAGGGAGATTTGTTCAGCTTAACAGTTCCAGAAAGAGGGTACAGTCTCTCAAAGTAGAGGCGGCATGGCTGGCTGGCCAAAGCTGGAAGAGGCTAAGTCACTGCAGACATCTTGGAAGCTGAGAGCTGCAGACTGCTTGCAGCAAAGGCAGACTTCTCCTAGAGGTAGGGTGAGACTAATCCACCTCAAGGCCCACCCCTTGTGACTGCCTTCCTCCAGCAAGGATCCACCTCTCAAGGTACCATGACCTTGCCAAACACAAGAGACTGTGGAGGACACATTTCAAACCATGACAATACACAACAGTACACTAACCGTCATTCCACTTAGTCAACAGATATTTTCCCCAAACAAGAAAAATACATGGATTTGTCAATGCAGAGAACTAATAACATTACCCAGTTTTATTTTTAAATCTTGGCAGAGAACTCATCTCTCTGACTACTTTGTGGTGGAGCTGACCAGTTCTTTAGATATGATGATACAGGTTCTGTAAGTGTACAGAATATATATGTTGCTGGGGCAAATCTATAAAGGAGGTAAATTTAAGAACTACACAGATCATGTAGTTGAATGTGTTATATGAATCTAAGCATTTGAACACATGGTGGATAGATTGTAAGAATCATCCAACTGCTGCTTGGATTTGCTGGCATTTCAGCTGGGGTGGGTAGTGATGTACGAGGGGTCTGGGTGCTCCTTGTCTGAACTTAGATCAGAAGACAATGGCTGGGCTTGCTTGTGTGTCTTGAGTTGGTCCACGAACAGTTCTGGTTTATTATGGCCTCCATGTAACACCTGACCTTGTTCTATGGCACACACACACACACACACACACACACACACACACACACATACACACAACACACGCACACACACACTAAACTTAGTAGTTTAAACTCATGTGTCTGAAAGACATGTATCCAATGTCAAACATCTGGTGCATAGCCATGAATGGTATTTTCTTTGCATTTCTATAAAAACACTCACTTGGGGCTGGAGAGATGACTCAGGGGTTAAGATTCTGCCTCGAAAGCACAAAGTCTTGAGTTCACATCCCAGGTCCCACATAAAAACACCAGGCAGAAACAATGGCAGCCTAGGCTTCTGGCCCTGGTGGGCAGAGCCTGGGAAATTCCAAAATGAAGCAAAAAGGAGGTAGAAGCAATCCAGGATGCTTCTGAAATCACCCTTGGTCCTCCTCAGGAACCCACAGTGCCCTCAGGAACCCACAGTGCCCTCTGATACACACACACACTCACACACACACACACACACACACAATAAAGTTAAAAAACTTTCTATTTGCATTCACTTGAGAGTATTATTATAATAATTGTTAGTAAAAGCTTCAATTTAATCCAAATTAGATAATTTATCAGTTGCTTACTAGATACCTGAAAATCTAAAGTATATTTAGTCTTTTTTTTGTTTATGTGTGTATTTGGGTGCATGTGTTTTGGGTGTGTGTGTGTGTGTGTGTGTGTGTGTGTGTGTGTGTGTGTGTGTAGAAGGGGTCACTTGAGTCTGTGTGCCTGTGGAGGCCCAAGGGTGGCATCAGGAATCATCCTGGATTGCTTATTGCCTTATTGCTTTTCTCCAGGGTTCCCAGGTTCTGCCTTGCATGGCCAGAATTGTAGACTGATATTTTTAAGTGGGATCTAGGGATCTGAACTCAGGTCCTTTTGCTCCAAGGCAAAGATTTTGACTCTTGAGCCATCTCCCTAGATCTCATCAAAACTTCTTTTAAGACCCACAACCCAATCCTGTCTTGGAAGAGTTGCCTAGCTTTGCTCTAAGGAATCAACTTCTCTCTAAACAGTGACTCTTGGCTAGATTGTTTCCTTCCAATAGACAAGAGTCCAGAGGCCCCTCCCCTAGAACATAGGCAACAAATGAGGTTCATGTTGGGTGTATGTATGTATGCATGAGTGTGTGTGTGTGTGTGTGTGTGTGTGTGTGTGTGTGTGTGTGTGCATGAATATGTGAGTGTGTGCATGAATATGTCTATGTATGCATGAGTGTGTATATGTGCATGTGTGTATGCATGAGTGTGTGTGTGGATGTATATATGCATAAGTGTGTGTGTATGCATGAATATGTGTGTGCATGAGTGTGTGCATGAATATGTGTATGTATGCATGAGTGTGTGTATATGCATGAGTGTGTGTGAATGAGTATATGTGTGTATATGCATGAATATGTGTGTGTATGTATGAGTGTGTGTGCATGCATGCATGCATGCATGTGTGTGTGTGTGTGTGTGTGTGTGTGGTGTTGTATCTTTTCCCCATTGTGATTCAACTGCAGAGGCCCAACCATCACACCTTTATCCAACCTTAACTCCCTCCCACAGGTTTACCTCTAAACAGCACAGGGAAATGCAATTTCCAGGTCTAAACACATCACAACAGGGGATTCAACTCCAGCCTCAGTTCTGGAGAGAAGAACTCATATTCAACTCTTTAGCCATAGCTCTTGCCTGACCTGGAGTTGCCCTGAGTGTTATAAATTTCTTGGCAGACAGCAAAACTCCCCAACACAATGAGTTAGCCCTCCCTATCCAGAAGTGTGTGTATGGGAGGGAGGGGGATAGACACAGCTCTTCACTCTTTTTCGGTTAATCATATTACCATCTTTGAATTCACTTAACCTCAAAATATCGAAGTCACCTTCTATTTCTTCCTCAACTTTTCATTCAATTTTTATCGAGTACCATTGGTTCTACTTTAGAAATCTCTTTTGAACTTATGATCTTTTATTGATTGCAAATGCTGCCTGTTTGGTTCAGAGTCTTGTCTTCTCTGATCTAGATTTTTTCTGATTGATTGTCTCTCCCCAGCTTCCTACTGGCTCTGATCTCTGCAATGAACAAATGCTAAAACTTTCCTTTGCAACACTCATCTCTTCTTCTTATCTCTCCTGACTCCCTTTGCTCTGAGCTCCATATTTCTCATGGTCTAACAGTATTGTGTAGCCACTGTGTCTCAGCGGTGGTATCCATATATCTTGGTTCAAGCTAACAAATTCACCTGTCCGGAAGGACTTTTCTTCTCTTTTCTCACCTGTATTACTTTTGTGTAGCTATTCTAATAAATTATCTCAAGGCCAGCCACTGAAAAGCAGTACACCTTTTTATTCGACAGGAATGTAGGGTCAGGATTTGAGCTTGATTGTCTGTCTCCTGTCTTAAAGTGATGGAATCCAGATAGTTGTGGGTCAAGGTTTTTATGTGGCAGGTGTGATGGATTCAGTCTCCTTTGAGTTGGCAGGATGGGCAGGATGTGGGAAGACTGAAGTTTGGACTTCTTTGTTAGGAATGGTCAGGTCCTGATGGCTGCCCACAGATACTGGCATGGTGCCTATTTCTATCTTCAACCCAGTGAGAATTCACAGCACTTTTGCTCAGCCCATTTCCAGCTAAGAAGTTGTGGTCAGGTTCTTTCTCCTGCTTTAAATAGTCCTGATTGCTCCTTCTCTCACATCTCTCCTCACTGAAGCCATAGCAAGATATCTATGGATGAACATTCCCTGGGACCATACAAGATCCATCAGGATGATTTAGGGTGATGCACAAACCTTACATGTCCAGGACTTTACTCCATCTACAAATTTAGCTGTCTTGTAGATTCCCAGAAATTGGATATCTTTAGCAAGACATTCTACTCTTTATGAACATACAGTACTCTTTTTTCTTCCATTTGCATGTTTATGCACGCAGAAGGAACATGCCAGTATACAAGTGTGTTTACATACGAACAGGATGTGTATTATGTGTACATGTGTATGTGAAAGCCAGAGATTGATACTGGGATTCTCTCTCTATTGCTCTTCCACCTTATGCTTTAAAGACAGGTTCTATTAAACCCAGAGTTCACTGATAGGGCTAATCTGGCTGCCAACTGGCTCTGGTGATTCCTAATCCCTACCTTCCAAGGCTGAAGTTGCTAGCAAGTTACCATAGTTACCCATGGGATCTGAAGATGTGAAATATGGTCCTTTGTGCTTGTGGGACAAGTACTTTAACTGCTAGGCTCTCTCCCTAGCATACCACCAATGATAAATCACCCCAATCCAGATAGTACTCCCCAGTTACTTTACAGAATCTAGCACAGCACCTCACAGGTTTTGTCAAAAAAGATGAATATAATTTGTAATAATGAGATGATATTGATGAAACCCTTAAATTGGAGAGACTGTGATTAGAAACTTTCAAGTAGCTTGAAGACACTAATGGATGTTCAACACGATGTGTGTAAATTGTCATAAGTTTCATTCAGAGCAAGGCATTCTGCACGGTAGAGAAAAGATTGACTAGCCTCTAACCCCCAGTATTGTGAATTGGTAGATTAAAATAATAAATGCTCTTAATTTCGCATCACTATGTATCAGAAAAGTGGACACAATGTGATCAGATGCTGAGTCTCCAAGTGTTTCTAAATTTTATTCAAAATGTCCACCAAGTATTGGAGTTTAGGTGAACAGGAAATGGCTGTCAGTTGATGTGGTTACCCATAGACATATTTCCTTCCTGACTGAAAGACGCTCCTGTGGTTCCCTTACCAGTTGGGCAGTATCAGCATGCAAATTTTCTTCCTCTAAGAGTACAGGCTGAGCAATAAGACTGTGAGGGAGGTAGAGGTGAGATTACGACCATAATCCTTTGTAATTTAAAGATGAGGGGTATGTTCTAACTCTGCTGACCCCTTATGGTAAGTCAGCCCCCACATTCAAGAGAAGGGAATCGTTAAGAGGCAAAAATACTGTGGACAGCTGAGCATTGGTCTACTATTGGAGACTCAAGGAAACAGGGATACTTGATCATACTTCATCATTGGTTGGATTGGAGAAACCTTAACATTGATAGTGAAGGATGAGAACAGGTCATTATAGACCTTGGCAGGATTGTGACCAATAAATTAGATGGAAAAGATGATATTAAAGTTAAAGTGATTTGCAAAGTCTAGCATCTGCTAAAGGCACCAAGATCCTTGGAGGCAAGGGATTGACAGCCACAGTAGTGTTCCTATGCTTAAGGGGAACACAGGAAAGGGTTCAGGGAAATGCCACTGGGTCCTTGTATGTCATCGGAGAGGAGGGCCCAGAGGAGAGTCAGGCATGCACAAGAAAGGACTCTGGGAATTGGGGCGGGAGGCATGGGGGGATGGGGCGGGAGGGGTGAGGGGAGGGAGAGCAGGGGGTTCGGGGGGAGGAGGAGGGAGGGAGGGAACTGGTGTACCTATTAAGTTTGTATGAGCTGAAATAATAATAAAAAATGTGTTAATAAAAAAAAATAAAGTTAAAGTGATTTGGCTGTCAGACAAGTAAATTTTAAGTTCTCTGTGAGTAGCCTTGGAGCAAACATTCAAATTGTATTTTACTGATGAAAAATGCCACTTGCCTACTTCTGAGCCTATGAAGGCCAAAAAATTACACACATACACACACAAACACACACACACACACAAACACACACACACATACATATATATGTCTGTATAATGCACACTTGCATGCAAACATCAGGATTCTTCTAGAACAGTGATTCTTAGATAGTTTGGTCTTAGGAGATATTTTACATCTTCAATATTGTTTAACACACCCATGGATGTTTCTTTTAAGTGGGTTCTATCAATTTATGCTTATAAAATTAGTAAAGAGAGTTGGCAAGATGGTTTAGCAGGTAAGATACCTGCTCCTAACCCTACCTAGTGACCTGAGTATGATCCTTGGCACACGCATAGTGAAGAAGAGAACTGACCTCTGAAAGTTGCCACCTCTACCCATATTAATAAATAATCTTTAAAAATTAGTGTCATGGTTTGAATGTGAGCTGCTTCTCAAAGGCTCATGTGCTTGAATCTGAGCTGTTGTTAATGTTTGGGAAAGTTGTGGTACCTTTAAGGGTAGAGACTTGCTGGAGGAAGGCAGGTCTCAGGGGGTGGGCCTTGAAGTTGAGTAGCCCCACCTTGCTTCTTCTAGCCGTCTGTTCTTGCAGTTGGCTGCTTGCTGTCTCAGTGTTCATGATGGTTGCTATGACCTGAGTCACCTCTAGCTTCTGCTGCCTGCCATGCCCTTTCCTGCCATAGTAATAACCCTCTATAACTGCAAGCCAAATACATCTTTCTCCCTTACACTGGTTGTGTGAGCATTGTCTCACAGCAGAAAGAAAAGGAACTGCAAAAGTAAGTAAAAGGAAGACATCTGGAAGCACTTAGAAATTCATTTAGAAACAACAATAACAGGCTCATTAACATAAAAGAACTTTATGGAAAAATAACTGGGTATTTCCTAAAGCAAAAGAAAATAGGGGATGGGTGACAGCTCCTTGCGCATTTGAGAGTTCCAATTTTTTTCTTTTTGCTTCTGTGTGTGTGTTGTCTGTGTGTAGTACGAGTACATAGGTGTGAGGTTGTGTATATGTGGATGCCAGACGAAGAAGTGAGGCGTCTGCTTTATCAACCTTTGCCTTATGCCTTGAGACAGGGCCTTTTACTAAAACTAGAGCTAGGCTGATGATTGGCAAGCCAGAGAGGTCCACAATGCTGGAGGTGTAGGTGCATACATGACCTTGAGTGTCCTTTTTATGAGGTTGATCAAGATTTGAACTCAGGTCCTCACACTTGGACAACAAGCACTCACCTGCCAAGCAGCCCCAGCTCCATTTTTACACAATTTAAATGTCTGTGTTTAAGTAAAAGACATCTGTTTTGCCTTATCAGATGATACACCCAATCTGTTACTGAATATTTGTTTATAGGAAGAATAATTAACCTCACTTAGAAATGCAACGAGACTAAAATGAAAGATTAGTTTTGTATTTTACTTTAATATGAGACCAAAGCGCAATATGGATGGCTTCCGAAATGCTAGTTAAAATATATTCAAAATCAACCGTCTGGCTGGCTCTCTAGCACTAAAATCTATTACTTTTCTTGTTTGTTTGTTTTTGGTGTATGTAGGAGAGGGGAGGCCGTGCTAAGAAGCTCAGGCTTAGAATGAAATGAATGTGTACCCAGGCAGTCCTCACACTGTGATCTTTCTGCCTTCTTAGCCTCCCAATACATTTTTTTAACTTGTTCTAGCAGTACGTATTTTTACGGTACATCTTTTTAACCATGTATGGTTTTGAAGAATAGCAGTTCACTAAATTATTCAAGTCCAGTATATATCTTTAGGCACACAATACTAAGTTCTATTTTAAATTTGTACTTAGCACTGTGCATCTTTTGAACCATGTATGGCTTTGTAAAATAGTTTCACTAAATTATTCAAGGGCCTGAGAGATGGCTTAAGAGCTAGCTGCGAAGGCAAGAAAACTGTGGAGTTTGGATCCCTAGATTCCATGTAAAATGCCAGGTGGGCATGGCAGCCATGGAAGGCAGAAACTGGGAATCCTCCACAAGATGCTTGCTAATGAAACTAACCCTATCAATGAGCTCTTGGTTTGATTAGAGACTCTGTCTTCAAAGAGTAATGTGGAAAAGCAACCAAGTAAATGCTCACACACGTGCAAAAACACTTCCAAATCCCATGAAACAAAATTTTAAAATCCTTTGCATTCACTAATATCCTTACTGATTCTGTTAACAAAGAATTTAACTTTTAGGACCACCAGCCCATGGTGACAGGTTTCTATAAATTTTGGTGGATTTTTTCCCTCCTTTTAGTTCTAGATTTTATCTTTGATAGCAAATATCATCAGTTGTTTTCTACAAAATGAAAGATTCACTTTAATCAATTTTGAGAAAAAAAACTGCTGGATTCCACATGGTGAATTTCCATAGGCTTGCTGTCATTCTTTTGGTGCTATTTCCATATCACTCAGCATGCAGTGGAATTTATTCTCTTCCTGGATAAAACATCCAGCTTCATTGAGTAGCCCAAGACTTTCATAAAGTACTTTTAAAAATTAGTATTCTTTTTTTAAAGACTTGATAAGTAACCTCTTTAGTGACACAGGCATTCTTATCTTTGTGCAGATAAAAATCTGTGCTTTTAATATTATGTAGTGTTCACTTTCATAACAGGGTTAAATTTCTCCACTGATTTCAATGTTTCTTAAACTTGATTATGCATAAAGACTTTTCTTAAATACTCCTTTATATGTCATGGATAACATTTTAATGAGAACAAATATTTGAAGCATAATCTGCCAATTTCAGACTAATACTTTGCCAATGCTATTTTAAAATTATTTAACAATTTCTCATCAAAATAAAGTAAAAATATGCTCAATCAAGAACAACCAGAAAGCAGACACATTTTGTATTTAAATCATATAAAGATACAGAGAATAGTAGAGAATGTTTAGAGAATAGCTTCCTGATTGTTATTAATTTTGAAAATAACAGATTAAAAATTTAAATGTTAATGCATATGGTTATTAAAGATAAGAATGTTATTAGGCAAGAGAACATTAAATTATAATGTCACTTTTTTATCTATTTTTAATTTTTACCTTTTTTATTGCTGTTGGATCACAAGTAAACCCCAAAAGAAGGCAATAAATAATATCCATATATTTCACTGTATTCAGCACCCAGAACACATTAGATTATCAACACAAAGACATAAATGAGGACCAGAAAAATTAATATTTTACTGAGACAGCATTCACTAAACTGTGCAACGCTTTCACATTTAGCATTTATTTTCATCTTAAATTGTTTAAATTATCATAAATAAACAAATGAAGGCCACTAACCTTAAAGTTTCAATACAGTTTCTGATTCATGGATTATATATTGATGTGTTAAGGTTCACACTGCAGAATTCCACTGGGTTGGTATCTTGCAGGACCTCTCTCCCTCATGTGGAGGATACTTTCTGAATTTTTGGAAGTTGACCTTCATGCTAATTTACCTGCATTGATAATTACATAGTTAGAGACAGAATGCCTTCTATTAGGCAGCTTTCAGAATAGAGCAGCCAAGCTGGGAAGTTCTTTGAAGGTCACCCTCCCCTTCCCCCACAGCTGGAATTATCCTAAAGAAATGCATCCTGCCAGTCTGGAGGAACTGGTTCTCACCTGCCTCAAAGATAAGATTGCCAATTTTCCCCAACCCTCTGTTTATGAAAGGATGTGGACATGAGCTCTCCATTGCAGATAAGTAAAGTTCCTGAAAAGAAATAGCTCCACCTTGAAGTCAGCCACAAGCTTGACTGGGCTGGACCCCAATAGGAAGAGACCAATGAGATGTAAGGGGCTAAGAGAGAGTCCCAACCAGGTTTGCAGAAACTGGAGCTAAGGAAAAGCCACTTTTCCAGGGCTTGCTTAGACTCATAAGCCTGACAGCCACCCTCAGCTCTCTTGCCCTTTAGGTACTCCATGTCTGTGAGTTGCTTTGTTTTTCTCCTCTACTAAAATCTCCCTTAATCCTCTGAACGTATTCTGGTCTCAGTTTTCGACTCCAGAACACAAGAACCTGGACATAAAATCCCACAACAATAGGAAATTAAAGTATCCTTCCAGGTTGGGCACAGTATTCTTTGAGTTCAGTACCATGAGGATGAAACATATTGACAGAATTAGCCACCTTGCGTCCTGTTAAACTGCTGCCAATATTGTTTTATTCCACAGAAATACTTGCTGGCCAGGTCAAAAAAAATAAATGATGCTGGGGATAAATGGTAATCTGATTTCAGCATAACATGAAGTGCACATATATTGAAACACTGCATGATACCATACTAATATGTGTAATATTGCTAATATTTATGTGAACTAATATTAATATGAGTTTTAAAATACAATAAATCTATACCCTGTGCAAAACAATAAATAAATAAATAAATAAATAAATAAATAAATAAATAAATAAGGTGTACTTCAGTTATTTTATTCGTACAAAATACCCCACAAGAAATTTGAAGTGTGAAGAGATACAGTTCCTCATGGTGGGGAATGCATGACTGTAAGAGCATATGGTTGGTGACACATATGACACCCATACTCAAGAAGCATAGAGAGAACAGGAAGTCGTGCTGGGCTGTGCAACCTCAAGGCCTGCCCCACCTGGTAACTGTACTTCCTCCAGAAAGGTTCCACCTCCTAAGTTTCCACAACCTTCCCAAACAGTGCCTCCTGATGGGGACCAAGTATACCCACATAAGCACATTTCTCAGTCCAACTGCAAATATAGGTGATTGCTGTTAAGAAAAGATGAGTGATAAGACCTACTTAAAATAAAACTGGATTGTAACTTCTATTTCTAATGCTTCAGCAATTGCAAGTTAGTTAATATCCTGTGGCTATAACAAAGAATTCGAGGCCAGAAACTTACAAAGTTTGTAAACTTGTAAGTTAAATGTGGCTTATACTTTCTTTTTTTTTTAACATTTTTTATTATTATTTCTGCTCATACAAACTTAATAGGTATACTACTTCCCTCCCTCCCTTCTCCTCTCCCCAAACCCCCTCCTCCCCTTCCCTTCACCCCTCCCTCCCCATCCCCCAGTGCCTCCACCCCCAATCCACAGAGAGTCCTTTAATGTGCATGCCAGACTCTCCTCTGGGCCCTCCTCTCCGATGACGTATAAGGACCCAGTTGTATTTCCCTGAACCCTTTCCTGTGCTCCCCTTAAGCATAGGAACACTATTGTGGCTGTCAATCCCTTGTCTCCAAGGATCTTGGTGCCTTTAGCAGATGCTAGACTTTGTTAAGTCAATAGTGTGTTGGACATTGCGCAGGGCATGCAAAGTCCAATTATGATTGCTTCGGCCCTAACTTGTGTGGAGTATCTTGCAAATCATTGTGGCTTACACTTTCTGAGGTTTAGCATTCACCTAATATGCAATCTCAAATCTTGTGGTTCGTTGTTCAATGTGGTTGCTTGTTTTTCTTTTAAATAGTTTGTCCATTTGCTTGTAGATTTTCCAATGTTTGTTTTATATAAGCAAAACAACATTTCTTTGAGGCATTTATGTGTTTTCTCAAATAACAAAGGATACTTTGAAATGCCAGGCAATTTAAAGATCCTTGTTAAATAAAGAAATGCATACTATCTGTCATGGTTACTTTCTTTGCTTCTGTGAGACAACAGTCATACAACCAGTGTAAGGGAGAAAAGTAGATTTATTTAGTTTATGGTTTTATAGGGGAGATACAGTCCATTATCACAGAAAATACACAGCTGGCTGGCAGAAGCTGGAGGAGGCTTATGTCACATCCATCATGGAAGCTGAGAGAGCCAGCTGCAAACTCCAAGAGCAGATTGCTAGCAGAAGCAAGGTGGGATTAACCAACCTCAAGGTCTGCCCCCTTGTTATGTGCTTTCCTCCAGCAAAACTCTACCTCCTAAAGTTACCACAACCTTCCCAAACACCAGCAAACAATTTACATTCAAACCGTGACACCATCCAAAAAACTGTGAAGAAGCAGGAAGTGAAGATTCAGTTATGTGTAAGAACCTTACATAGTTTGCTGCTGTCTCTGCCTTCATATCAGAAAAATTGCAAATTAAAATGAAATCAATACCATATTTCAGCTCTGTTTTATCAGAATGCACGTATAACAAAAACTCAAAGCAATATATACCATAAGCAGCATGGTTAATTATAAATAAGACCATTCCAGAGAGAGTTAAGTACAGGGTTAAAGTGAAAAATGACCACCAAAGAAAATATTGAGAATTAGTGTCTTATTATTTCTCTTTAATCATTCTAATTTGCACAGAGAAGATATTGTTCAATAATGTGTAAATTTGAAGTATTCACAGTTCAGTTGCATTCTCAACTTAAGCCTTGTTTTACCCAATGTGGCTCAGAAATCTGTATAAATTCTTGAGAATGTGCTATTTCATGTCTTGAGTAAGATCATTTCTCATCTGCTTAAGATCTAATTTCCCAGGGTACACATGGAAGGACAAAATGGAATATTAGTGTCATGGTTTGAAATGTGTTCCCCGCAATCTCATGTGTTTGGGAAGGTTATGGCACCTTGGGAGGTGGAGCCTTGCTGGAGGAAGGCAGTCACAAGGGGAGGGCCTTGAGGTGGATTAGTCCCACCTTATCTCCAGGAGAAGTCTGCCTTTGCAGCAAGCAGTCTTGCAGCTCTCAGCCTCCAAGGTGTCGGCAGTGACATAACCTCCTCCAGCTTTGGCCTGTCAGCCATGCCGCCTCCACTTTGAAAGACTGTATCATCTCCCTTCTGGAACCATAAGCTGAATAAATCTCCCCTTCTCACTTAAGTTGCTTGATTTTGGGTGCTCTCTCACAGCAATAGTTAAGAGTAACTGTTACAACCATCACGCCCTTCCCTCATTGTGTCCTGGAGGGGAGGGCTCACTTAGAAATAATAGATGTAGACACATTAAAGCATATCATCTTGCAAGCAGAACATGTTAACTTTTCCTAGCATTTCCTTGATTACCACATAATCATTTTCCTGTTTCAGAGGTGTGGCAGCAACATTAGACATTAGAAAGAGGCCATTAAGATTAACTTACGGGAAAAGCTGTCTGTCAGAAAGAGACAGGAAAGCCCTCTCCACACCTGGCCCACAGATAATAAAACAGCATGTGTGAGCAAAGCCCCCATCTGCAAGTGTGGAGAAAGATAAGTAAACAAACCAAGGTCTTGCTGCTGGGGCCCCTGAGTTTCCCAGTCTTGTATTAGTCCCAACTGTCTGACCCACTTCATATTCTTAGCTTTCTTTTCCTTGAGGAACTGTGTCTGTCTCTAAGATGATCCATTTGTCCCCGATCTAATTCTTTGTTCTGGGTCACGAGAATTTGGACATCTCAGTGGGAAGTCTCTTGACACAACTCTGTATCGATAACAAGTGTCTTCTAAGACTTTCATCTGCAAGATTAGTGAGCGATTGCTGGTTACAAAATCAATGTGGCATGACTCTGTGATCGTCCTGGGTAATCAGCCTTGCATATGCATGACCAATGTCAACTTTGAAGTCGTCTGCCTGCCCTTCCCTTTCCTCTGTTCGTAGCAAGCTGAGAGGAACTGTATGCCGGAGAGAAGAATGCTTTCAATACTTTCTCTAGTTCTTATGCATTATTAATTTTCTTAACTAAAAAACCCACATGTGCGTGTCAAAATTAATTACAATCTTTAATGGTATATTTAATTTGTGGATTGACATACTATCATTTCCATCCAATAGAATCAAGAAGGGATGATTCACCGTTGTACGAGTTGTACTAATAGTTAGACATGAGTATCATGTTTAATGATCCCAGACAAGTCTCCTGCTAACTTTATGTCTACACGACCATTAACACTTGTTTTCCCTAATTGAAATTAATTAGGATAAATACATGTCAAACAGTTAAACTTGGGAATCTAATTTTACCAAAATGATTGAACCCTTTCTCAGCCTGCCTGTTTTACCTCCAAATGCATCTCTTCTTGGATGGGCCCTCCCATGTCAATGGGTGCTCCATATTCCAGGCACTTGAACAGTTCAGGTATGTAAATAAGGTGTCAGGCAAGATGAGAATGCTAATGAGAAAACTACCTACTTGCGTTGATTATGCTACAAAAATCACAAAGGCTTGTGCTGGGTAGGTGCCTCAGTGGTTAAAGCAAGAAAACCTGAGTTTGAATCCCTAGTTCCCAAGTAAAAATGCTGGGTGGATATGGCAGAAGACTGTAATTCTAGCTTTGGAGTGCAGAATCGGGGAAACTCCAGAGCAAAGTATTAAGGAAGTACAGCAATCTAGGATGATTCCCAGCATTACCCTTGGACCTCTGTAGGCATGTACACACTCAAGTATCCCCCCACTATACACACACACACACACATACATACAGATGCACGCATGTGTGTCCCAAAACTACAGATCACAAAGGGTAGAGGGAATACTATTCTTCAAACTAACTGTTAATATGCACACAGCTGTCTATCCCAAGCGGTAATCATTTCATACACACTGAATAAAGATATGTCAATGTGCACAAGAGTTGGAGTAAAGTTCTCTGTCCATTTCATTCTGAATCTGTATCAACACATCCAGAGACAATTGATAAACAAAAGATGGCTATCTGGAGAAATCATGGAATAGATAACATTCATTAGCCCCTCAGTGCAAAAATCTGTAATTGCAAATAACAGTGACTTAGTACTTAGAATGGCACCCAGAAATATCCAATAGCTACTTGGTTTGGGATAACCTCAAACTGTCACCTGAAAGTTTCTTTTTTGAGTGTGTTTTACATGTGAGTGGATCTACAAGCATGTTTGGACAGTGTGTGTGTGTGTATTTTGCATGTGGATGAGTCTCCCAGTTTGTATGGGCATATGTACAAGTGGGCACTTGAGTGTATGTGCCTGGGGAGAGCCAAGGGTGACATCAGGAACCATCCTGGATTGTTCTACCTCCTTATTGCTTTGCTTTGGGGTCTCCCAGGTTCTGCCTTCCAGGGCCAGGATTATAGACCTGTGCCATAGCCAGCTGGCATTTTTAGGTGGAATGTAGGAATCCAGACTCGGGGTCCTTTGACTTGCTTGTGAGGCAAAGGGTTTAACCGCTGAGTCATTTCCCCAGCCCACAGTGAACTTCTAATTTATTTCTTCCTCTAGCACCAGAGAATATAGGGATTTACATTATTCAAGGCTACACAGAATACAACTGAAAACCCAAACTTTTTGAGGCATAACCTGAAATATTTGCCCAATTTTGTTCTGTTTGCATTGTGAAATCTGCACAGCCGATCTTCATGCAGATTAGATTCAGCTGCCAAAGCGTGCTTGACACCTGTGTTTTAAAGTCTGATCCTATACGTGTTTGCCAATTTGAAGTTGCAGGAATAAATAAATAAGGATGTATATGCTGACAGGAAGTGTAAGAGAAGCTTGAAGTTTGCAATTACGTTCCAATTTTCCCAAAATACCGGGTTGTGTTTTCAAAGCTGACTCTTGCTGACAATGAATTTTGTAGGAAAAAACTCATCAAGGCTGTTTGTCAATGCTTTTGTCTTTCTAGGTGTATGTGTGTGTGTGTGTGTGTGTGTGTGTGTGTGTGTGTATAATATTATATATAATATTAATTGATTAATATATTTATTTTATTACTCTATTTTAAATTATTTATTATATATATATAAAGATATAAAACAAACATCAGTGATTGGATGCATAGTTATATGATACACTACAATGACCATGATATGGATCGTGATACTAGCAATCTGCACATAGATTAATCACACCATCATTTCATTGTTAAGCTAATTGACACATCTGTTTAATGTAATATGAGTACATTTCCATCTTCAGCAAGTTATTGAAGACACCTCTCCTCTGACATGTGATGTCTTTCAAACTCTCAACATAAAATTTTCAGATGAGGGGCCGGGAACTGGGGTTAAAGCCTTTGCTTCGCAAGCAGAAGTATCTGAGTTCAGATCCCTGATTGCACATAAATATGCCAGGCATAAATGGATGAGACCTGCACTTCTGGCCCTAGAGAGCAGAGGCTGGGAAACCCCGGAACAAAGCAATGAGGAGGTAGAGCAATCTAGGATGATTCCCAATGTAATTCTTGGGTATCATACACTATATACCTTGTGGTATACACACATATGTGGTGTACACAAGCACATGTGTATACACACACACACACACACACACACATACACACGCAAAACAAACAGTAATGCCTGGCAGAAAGAGCAGCAGCCTGTAATTCTGGAAGGCAGAGCCTGGGAAACCCCAAAGCAAAACAATAAGGAGGTAAAGTGATCCAAGATGATTCCCAATGTTACCCTTGGGTCTCTACAGGGACACACACTCAAGTGTCCTCTTGTGCATTCACAGAACACACACACACACACACACACACACACACACATACACACACACACATACACACACAAACTCCACTGGTCTGTTTGGAATAAAAAGTTCTTCTGGTCAAAGTCAACTTGGAGTTCACATTGCCACTTTCTCTTTCATTTCAAATTCTGTCACCCAGTCGTATCTTCTTGTGGTTCCTGGGTCTTGTGGAAACTTCATGGCTTTGTGGAAAGGTATGAATATAGGTTTCCTTTCTCTCTGGTTTTCCTTCTTTGTTATGTTGCGTACATACAGCTCAAGAGGCTCATGGGTGACAGCTTTGCTTCCATTTGCTCCCTTAAAGCTGATGAAAGGGTCCCTACCTTGACTGTGCTGGTGCTGATGTTTACCAGGCTCTGTCCACTATTTACAACTGTTCCCTGCTTGGAGCATTCTGCTTTGGATTCTCCAATATGGAGCCATTTTGCTCTCTCACAAAGGGAAAGCTTGCTGACCATGACCTTCAGCCATCATCCAGGTAGGAATGCCTAGACTTGATTTCAGAAAGGTGTGGGGTGTAAATAGGAGAAATAACACAGGCGAAATTTCTGGAATGCTTTCCCAGAGCATGTTTCTTGTCATATACAAGAAGTACCAGTGATAATGGGCAATGTGATTCCTTTATGTTAGGCTCCTGTCTAACTCCCAGGAAAATGTCCAAGAGCTGAGACAAACTTCCCTCCCCTCCACCCCTCCATTCCTCCATGTTTCTCTCTTTCTTATATTCTTTCATCTCCAGCTCTTGCCCCTTCTCAGATTCTTCTTCCTGCTTCTTCTCCTCCTCCTCCTCCTCTTCCTCCTCTTGTTGCTTCTCCTCCTCCTCCTTTTCTTCATCTTCATTTTCATCTTTGTCCTCTACTTCTTTTCTTTTTCTTGTTGCTCTGCCCCCTCCAGTTCTTCCTCAATCTTCTTTCTCCTTGTTGTCTCCTTCTTCTTCCGCTCTTGCTCCTCATCCTCCCTTTCTTTTTTTCTCTCCCTCTCCTTCATCCTATTCTTCCTCATTTTCTTCTTGCTTATCCCTTCCTTCTTGTCTCCCTGATCCTAATCTTTCTCTCCTTCTTCTTCCTGTAACTCTTACTCCTCTTCCTCTCCCTCCTCCTCTTCTTGCTCTTTTCCCTGGTCTCATCATGCTCTTCCTTCTCTTCCTCCTCTTCCTCATTCTTCCCCTTTTTCTTCCTCTTTCCCCTGCTGCTTTTCCTCCTCTTTTCCTTCTCATCTTCCTTCTCTTCTTCTTCCTCCTCTTCCTACTCCCCTCCTGTTCCTTTGCCCCCTCTTCCTCCTTGTTGCAGTCTGTCTGCAACATTGCTGATAAATGACTATCAAACAGCTTAAGGAAATGGGGTTTATTGTCTCTTACAATTGTCTGGTTACAGTTCTCAGTCCAGCTTGATGAGAGAGCATGCACTACCAGGGCTGAGGGAACTGGTATCACTACATAACAGCTGAGAGATGGACAATCCTTACTTGCCAGACTAGCATGTCTGGCTAAGTATACAGAAGGATGCCAACTCTCTCAACCAGCTCTCTGTGATTTATTCCAAGGCCTAGTCCCACTCACCATGAGCTGGGCCTTCCCTAGCAACTAGACAATCTCCTGCAGATTTGCTCTGGGCTTAACTCAACCACTAATTCTCTACAAATGTGCCCAGAGCTCAAACCCTCAACTGTCAAGTTGACGACTGTGCTTAACTATGACACTCCTCCAACTCCTTTTCTTTCCTCTTCCTTTATTCTCTCTGACCCCCCTTTTTCTCTTACTATTTCTCTTCTTCATCTTTTTCTTCCTTCTCTTCATCCTCCTCTCTTTCTCCTCCAATTCTTCCTACTTCTCTTCCTTCTCTCCATCCTCTTCCTCTTCTAGTTCTTTTTCCTCCTCCTCTTGTTCCTTCTCCTCCGCTGCTTCTTCCTCCTCATCTTCCTCTTCCCCTTCCTCTCAATCACCTTCCTCTTGTGCCTTTCCCTCCTCTTTCCTTATTTATTCCCACCAAGATGTGTTCTCTTTTGCTCTCCCATGTGGCAAGGACTGTCCTTGTGTCTGGACACCTGTGCCTACTTTCTTGCACTGTTTCTTGCAAGATCCATGGATGATTTTGATGAGCTGCACTCCTGCTCTCTCAAGGGCGACTTTGTGAGCTTAGCCATTTCCTTCTGTTCCCAATGTCTATCATGCAGAACCAAAACATCCCTAAAGACTGAAATCCATATTGCAAGCCCTCAGTGAAGCAAGGAGATCTTTATTCTAGGACATGTGTCTCCTTGCAAGATAATTGATTCTGCTAGTTTAATGGCTTGGGTGATCAGAGTCTAGGAAATAAATACTGTAGTTTGCTATTTAAAATAGATTATCAGTGTTGTATATGAGTACAAGTATACTTTGTGCTGGGCCATTGATTCTGTAGTGATTGCTTGTTATTTAATCATGCCAGTTGTCTGTATTTATGCAGCTATGAGCCACATAATGTCATCCTGGTCTGAAACGTACTCGTGCTTGAGAGTACTCCATGAGGTTATATTGCCTAGTGATGAGTAGCTGTCTTTGATAGTGTAAAGACATCAATAAAATTAAAAAAATATGATAACATTGCTAAGGACACATTTCTCTGAAAGGATCCCTACCATCAAGCTGCAATTAAAATAAGCAACAAGTTTATTGTCATCTGAAAACACATTTTAACTTTTAATGTGCACATGGACATAGATTAAAGTTACAGGATATACTGTGATATTTCTTTTTTTTTTATTTGCACATCCATGTTTATTGCTGTACTATTTACAATAGCAAAGAAATGAACCAGTGTAACAGTACTCTTAACTATTGCTGTGAGAGAACACCCAAAGTCAATCTTAAGGGAGAAAGGGAGATTTATTCAGCTTACGGTTCCAGAGGGAAGGGACAGTCTCTCAAAGCAGAGGCGGCATGGCTGGCTGGCCAAAGCTGGAGGAGGCTAAGTCATCGCAGACATCTTGGAAGCTGAGAGCTGCAGACTGCTTGCAGCAAAGGCAGACTTCTCCTGGAGGTAGGGTGGGACTAATCCACCTCAAGGCCCACCCCTTGTGACTGCTTCCTCCAGCAAGGCTCCAAGTCTCAAGGTGCCATGACCTTGCCAAACACATGCGACTGTGGGGGACACATTTTAAACCATGACATTCCACCCCTGGCCCCCACAGGCTCATTGCCATCTCATTATGCAAACCATACTCAGTCCAACTTTAAAAGTCTTCATAGACTACATCAGTAGTCCCAACAGTCCAAAAGTCCAAAGTCCAAAGCCTCCTGTAAAATCAAAATACAAGTTACATACTTCTAACATACAATGGCACAGAATAAACATTCCCATTCCAAAAGGAAGGAATGGGAGCATATCCAGGAAATATCAGTCCATAACAAGACCGAAAACCAGCAGGACAAACTCCAAATCTTGTAGCCCCAAGTCCAACAGGTGAACCTCTTGTTAAAATCATCTCAGTTCCAAAGGGCTTTGGTTCCACCCCTCCAATGCAGCTGCCCATAGAATACATTGAGATGATTCCTCCCAGGGTATACAGCTCTCCTTGGCAGGTGTCCCACATTGTGTCTGGAATCTCTAACATCTTTACTTCTCAATGGCAAACCAGGCTTTAACTCCACAGCACAAACTGCCCTTCTTGAGCCTCTAAACTTCAGGCTTCTTGCCTCATGATGCCTGGATTCTGCCAATTTTTGAAATCTTGAAGGAGGACTCCATGATCTCCTCCCTCTTGCATCACTGATGTCTCTAAAACCAGAACCATGTGGATGACTTTGCCAAGACTCACGCCCTTGAATTACAGCTGATTCTGCTTCTCTATGCTGACCATGTCTTTCACTCCTGGGCAGTTGCTTGGTAAGAGAAACCAATTCTTGCTTTGGAACTCCACCCTTTAGCTCCAGTCTTCTGAAAGTATTTGCATTCTTATGAGTGGGAGCCTTCCCTGAAGATTTGCCCTCAACTAGGGCCTCTCCTATTATTCAAATAGTTAATCTCTTCAACAGCCATTTTGTTCTCTGCTTCTTCCTGGTTCAACTCTTTAAGTTTGCCATTGTATTTTTCATCATTGGATCTTACAGTTTTTGCTTCTTCCTCCCTGATTCTTTGCTCTTTTTCATAGCTCTGAAGACAACTAAAAAATAGCCATATCACATTGTTAAGACTACATTGCTTTGAAATTTCCTCCACCAAGCACTCCAGCTTAATTTCAGGCAAACTTTCAGGATGAGGGCAAAACTTCACTAAACTCTTGGCCAACTGCACTTGTCCAATTGCAAACACAATCTCTGTTCCCCTCTGGACCATCACAAGCTGGGCTTCCACTGCCTGCGTCTCTCACAGCATTGCTCTCCTCTGAGCTCTCACGAGAACGGTCCCTTTGGCCTAACCGCCAAGACGCAAAGACTTTCCTAGCACAAAGTCCCAAAGTTCTCTGTATTTCTCCCAACAAACAGTTCCAAAGACACACTAGCCACATCACAGCATTGGCCATGCTTCTGGGTACCAACTTTTCTCAGCTTCACAAATAACTTCATTTTATGGTACCAGTTGTTCTTATCTCACAGCAATACCCCACTATCCAATACCAATTTCTGTAACAGTTACTCTTAACTATTGCTGTGAGAGAATACTTAAAGTCGATTAACTTAAGGGAGAAAGGGAGGTTTATTCAGCTTACGGTTCCAAAGGCAAGGTACAGTCTCTCAAAGCAGAAGTAGTATGGCTGGCTGGCCAAAGCTGGAGGAAGCTAAGTCACCACCGACATCTTGGAAGCTGAGAGCTGCAGACTGCTTATACTGTGATATTTCAAAGCACATATAAAATGTATAAATGATCAGAAAGGATAACAACAATGTCTGTTACTTCAGACATATTTCACTTCCTTGCTATGCGAACATTCAGAATCATCTCTCATAGGATGAGTAGTCATTTTAAACTCAAATACTCTTAAAAGCACAATGACAAAATTTCAGTGTTTGTCTAGAAATGCTCAACTATTTGACTTTAAATATAGATTGCTATATATTTAGTCTAGTAGCCTCCTTTTATTCTTAATTAGAAAATTCTGTCTTTGCTTTTTTGACTTTCTTATTGAATAAGACCTAGAAATCATGATATGGATGGTTGTAGGAGGGAAGGTAGATGATGTGACACAATACATTTATGTTCTCATTTCCTCCTCAGTGAGTCTTCCATTTATGCCCCAACACAGGTGTCTTTGACTTACTCCTGCTTGCTATTTCTCCTTTACTGTGGCCTAAAACAGACCATAATACCTTTCTTCAGTACTACACCTACTGATAAATCACCAATGACCATCAAGTACCCAGACATATGCCAATAAGGGCAGCCCAGATGAAACTCAGTGGACCACAAACATGGAAAGTTGTGAAATTATGAAGGAGACTGGTAAGGAAGAAAGTTTGCAGTGGGAAAAGGGGAGACAGATTGGAGGAGAAAAGATAAAAATGACATAAATTCACAGCATTCATGTATGAAAACTGAGAATAAAAAAATGAGCCAGCTTCCCAAAGTGAAAGATTAGAAAATATAGAATAAACACAAAGTAAAAGGAAGAAAATATCAGTGAAATGAAAAATATAGAATAGATACTAGCAAAGCTGAGATACTGTCCATGGAAAACAATTGAGGGTGGCTGGATATACTCAATGCACACTGTATGCATTGAAGTTACATGTTGACTGCTCTTAATGTGTACAGTTCTTATGTATAAATGAAAAAAACAGTCGATTTACACACAAAAAGATATCAAGGTAAACAATTCTTTTTTGGGTGTGCATGTGTGTTTATATGTAGGTGTGTGTACATGTGTGTGTAAGCATGTGCACTTGAATGTGGGTGCCTATAGAAGTACAAGGGTGACATCGGTAATCATCTTGGATTACTCTACCTCCTTATTGCTTTATTGCTGCAGATTCCCAGATTGTGCCGTCTAGGGCTACAGTTATAGGTCGCTCACCACATTCACTAGCATTTGTTACATGATATCTGGGGATATGAACTCAGGTCCTTTTTATTGCACAGCAAAGGCTTTAACCACTGAGCCATCTCCCAGCCTTAGACAATTCTTTATTTAAAGTCCTTGTCACAGTCAAGTCCTGCAATCCTATACAAGTGACTCTTTCTAGATGCAGATAGATGATTTCACTGTATTGGATGGTAGGAAAGCGGCAAATATTATATGAGGAAATGCTTAAGGCATGGTGCATTCTCACATAAACCGGATCTTTCATGTCTGTGAGCTTATTCCCTCTGCGTCTACCCTACACATACACACCTGTTTGCAATCACATCTTGCCCTGCAAACTGAGCTGTACATTTAGGGTCAGAGTCCATCACACATCTCAATGGCCAGAGCTTTATGTGCACACTGGACCCTACAGTGTTTTCTGCATTTGTTTTAAGGCAAGTCTCTTTATAGTTAATGGTTTTCAAACTCAATGGAAAACTGTGCTGATTCATAGTGTAAAGGGCTTTTGACTTTGTTACTTGGATCTGCTTAATGGCTGGAGAATTAAAAAGGGGAAAGGTTAACATGAATATGCCAAAGGAATGGAGATTCAAGTGGTATGGTTGACACGTTTTACATGTGTGGACACCCCCATTGACTGCCTGCCCTGTAATTCAGCAACTGTTCTACTGAAATACATCAACAGGATGCAATTTCTGGCAGCAGAATTGCTTGGAGAAAAAAAATGCATCTGTTATTATGGTGAGATCCCAGAGTTTAAGAGTTCAATAAGTGGATGGGTGAAGAACAAAGGAATGGCTTTGGAGTGGGGGAGAAAAGGGAAGGAAAGAGAAGGGTAAATGTAAGTGGGGGAAGAGGAAGAGGATAGAGAGAGGGAGGATTAGGCAGAGGAGGTGAAAGAAGAGGGAAGAAGGATTTGAATTAAGAAGAGGAAGAAGAGGAGATTCCATCAAGCAAAACAAAAGATTTAGCAACAGCATATCCCAACCTGAACAGTTTCTTCAACCTGATCCCTAGCACAGCATCGCCAGTTAGCTTCAAACATTTTGTGTTTTGCTTCATTTTTTTATATACTGTAAAGGATCCCAGGCTGCAGACAGAAACCCCCAGATGCAGTTGCAGACGAATACTTTCTAATCCAAAGCTTTGGGATTGTTGTCTTTCCACATCTTCTGATATCCCGAGCCTCTCAGATATGTTAGGAGATAGCTCTTTTCTCTAGCTCCTCTTTGGAAATGTTATACATGGCTCAGAAAAATATAATATTTGATAGACATCATAATACTACAAGACTATGATCAAGGACAACAGCGGGATGTGAGGGCGTTGGCTGATACCTTCTATTTTTATCCATGTGGGTCCTTGTTCCTGTCAACGGGCAAAACTAGTAGCATCTCTAGTAGAGAAGTCCACATACACCTCATTTATAGACTCTAATAGGGCTGAATATTTGTGAGGCATGTATGTGCATTTTGTATACCCCTGACCTTCATTGTCTTAACTCTGAGAATCCAGGATAATGCATGAGTAGGAATGTCAGATATGGTGTGGGTCTTACATATGCAATGTCTTCTAAGAGAAATAAATTTAGGCTCAGCTAGACTTTGTTTGATCATGGTATCTCAGTGGGCGATAGTCAACTATTGCAGTCTGTCAGCTAGGAGTCTGGTCTCTAAAATAGTAACTTGGAAGTGAAAAATTCTAGTTCTATTCTTTCACAGCTAAAAATTCATATAGACATTTACCATGTTTCTTTTCCTGCCTTCTCTACAACTTCCTCCAACTTGGAGTGACCTCCCCAATCAAGGATCAGACACTAATTTGCTAAAAAGAGATTGGGCAGTTTATTCTACATCTTAGGGCCTAGGACCTCTCCATTCATAGTTTTTTTTGCCCTGTTTATAGTAGGACATGATAGCAAACTGCACTCTGAATACTTATCATTACATCCATAGATTAAAGCAAGTCTCGGGCCTCAACCAAAAAACATCATTTTGCAATGGAAAGTGTTTAAGACAAAGAAGCACAACTGGCCAAAGTGCAGAGAATAGGTAATTGTTCAGCTTTAAACAGGACTCAACATTTGCTATCCCTCTCACAACACTCAGAGAACTTTTCAGAAGGTGGAAGGGGTACGATTGTAAAAACCTGAATGTGTGAAGGGGTGCTGCCAGATAATATTATCTGGTCATGACAGTCTCCTGCATCCAAGAAATCACTACAGTGACCACAAGACCTGCACAATAGCTGACCTACAACATTCCACTCTGGAAGTCACAGAGATCTCAAGAGGTTCCATATCTCTCTGAGAGATTATTTGGGGATAATTCTGGATAGAGGACAGAGTGCTACTTTTCTCAGTAGTATATTCATGGACACAAAATCAATTTTTCAGCAAGTGCTCAGACACATGCCAGTGCAGACAACCCAGAAGAAACTTAGTTGGCTGCACATGCAAAATCATAGGAAAGTAAGACCGAGACCTAGAAGAAGGCTTACAGTGGGAAAACTGGTAGATCAAGTAATATGGGGTACTTAAATTCGTTTAATTCTTGTGTGAAACTCTCAAAGAATAAAATTTTTAAACGGGGAAAAAATAGAAATTTGGATGTGTTTTTACTCACACATGTACAAGGAAATGTATATTCTCTAGCCTTTACTGAAAAATTGGGAGGGTGGAAAGAGGAAGGGAATAATAATGTATAAAAGCTGTGTTAATCAATTTCAGAATCTTCCTGTTTGTTATTCATTCCATGTTGAGATTCCAACAGATCTTCGCAAATGACATGAGAAGATGTTGTCTTGACCAAATTGCTCAAAAATCAACCTGAGAGTATGTGTTAATTCTAGGAAGAAATTATTTGTTAGAAGTTAGAGTTCTAGCTTTTTTTTCTAATAAGAAATAGGAAGGAAATAAGTAAAGAAAAGGGACAATTAGAAGTATAGAACAATGAATGCATTGTCCTGTATTTTATGCTTCCCACAAATATATTCTTTATATTTAGCTCTTATATTTTCTTACACACAAAGTCAGTGGCATAAATTACAGATGCCTATGAAAGTCTAACTCCTATTCCATGTAAAATTCATTTGCCCAGCTTATAATAGGGAGGGAATTTTCCCCAGATCCTCAAGACTCAAAAATGTCTAAAATAAATCAATACTGTTTTACAAACACAATCAGCTTTCTATAAGGCATTTGGGAATTTGTTGATGCATATTGTCCCAAAGGCTTTCTGGGTAACAATTCAAAAGTAAGCTTAACTTTTAATTTCCATTTGGCAATGGCTAGGCAAACTAAATTCAAGGATCAATAAGAAAAAAAAAATTTCTTAGTAAGGAGAAATTATGCTGCCATGTGTACATATGCACCTATACACACACATGTGCATGCACACATGCATATACATTCTATCCACAAAATTCTTTTTTTTTTTTTGTTTATTTCCACTCATACAAACTTAACAGGTACACCAGTCCCTTCCCTCCCTCCAACCCCCTTTTCCCCCCTCCCCTCCCCCCTTCCTCCTTATCCCCTAATGCTTCCCTCCCATCCCTGGAGCATCCTTTAATGTGCATGCCAAACTCTCCTCTGGGCCCTCCTCTCCAATGAGGTGCAAGGACCCAGTGGCATTTCCCAGAACCCTGTCCTGTGTTCCCCTTAAGCTTAGGAACACCACTGTGACTGTCAGTCCCTAGCCTCCAAGGATCCTAGTGCCTTTAGTCCATGCTAGATCTTGTGGGGTCAATAATGTGTTGGACATAGTGCAGGTTATGCAAAGTCCTATTATGATTGCTTCTGCCCTAACTTGTGTGGAGTATCTTGCATATCATTACTCTTCCCATCCTTGTGCTCTTACAATCTTACCTCCCTGTGGGGGTTGTTAGGCCCAAGGCCTGCTCTCTGGATGATACATTATCAACTGAATGGGCTGTTGAGTGACTCCTCCCCTGGGGGATTGAGTTTGCCTCTAGTCTGCAAGACAATGGCAGGGCAAACTTCCCCCTTTGGGAGTAGAGAGAACTTCCAGGTTGTTTGGGTTGCTTTTGTTTCTCTTAGAAACTGGCTGAGCTGTTCCTCCCCCCATCAGTTCTTTCCTGCTTATCTAAAGAGATGTTAATATACAGGCCAAGTAACTCTGTTTTGAGGCATACATTCCTTTCTCTTTTAGCAATGAGCCACCATGCCTTTTTAGCATACCTGGGGACATGTCCGCCCCACAGCAATTGGGTGTCACTCCTGACTCTACCTTGTTAAACAAAATGTATGCATTTTACATAATCCTGTAAAGAATTTGGCCCTGCTTCTTGATTATAAAAACCCTGTATGTTACAATAAATCCTACTTTTATTCCATCTACCTTTGAATATACTCTTATAACAAGACTCTAATTTAACAGGTTTTTATCTCTCGCCAGGGGGTGATATCCAACATCCATCAGGATGGAGCCAAGGGCATTGCAGGAGCAGCAAAACCGAAAAAAAAATCAACAAAACATAATTCAGAACATCAGAGACTCTATATCAACCACCTGGAACTGGGTCAGCCTAATCTCTCCTCATCCTAAAGCTCAGGGAAATTTGCGGAAGAGGGGGCGGTAAGATTATAAGAGCACAAGGATGGGAGGAGTAATGATATGCAAGATACTCCACACATGTTGGGGCCGAAGCACTCATAATAGGACTTTGCATGACTTGTGCTATGTCCAACACATTATTGACCCCCCAAAGTCTAGCATGGACTAAGGGCACTAGGATCCTTGGAGGCTAGGGACTGACAGTCACAGTAGTGTTCCTAAGCTTAAGGGGAACACAGAAAAGGGTTCTGGGAAATGCCCCTGCGTCCTTGCACCTCATCGGAGAGGAGGGCCCAGAGGAGAGTTTGGCATGCACATTAAAGGATGCTCAGGGATTGGGGGGGGAGGCACTGAGGGATGGGGAAGCAGGGGGGTCGGGGGGAGGTGGAGGGAGGGAGGGGACTGTTGTACCTGTTAAGTTTGTATGAGCAGAAATAATAATAATAAAAAAATGTTAAAAAAAAAAACAACAAGCAAACAAAGGAAAAAAAAAGTTGGCTTGGATGATAGTGGACATCCAAGGCCCCCTCTGACCCAAAGCCTAAAACTTTTAATTCCTACCGCTCCCACTTCAGATTCCTGAGTTTGTAGGTCCAGGTTTGTGCTGGTTTGTGGGCCCAGACACTGCCTCCTCTTTGCAAATTTCCCTGAGCTTCAGGATGAGGAGAGATTAGACTGGCCTAGTTCCAGGTGGTTGATAGTCTCTGATGTTCTGAATTATGGTTTGTTGATTTGTTTTGTAGTTTTGCTGCTCCTGCAATGCCCTTGGCTCCATTCTGATGGGTATTGGATGTCATCCACTGGCCAGAGATAAAAATCTGTTAAATGAGAGTCTTGTTATAAGAGTATATTCAAAAGTAGATGAAATAAAAGTAGGAGAGAGTGGTTAGGGCGGGGTCAACCACCCATTGGCAAAATGGTTATTTTCTATCTGCCAGACTATATGCCCTCCCCTTCTGGTGAGATCATACCCCATCAGTTGCAAATGATCAGGAAGGAAAGTCTGTGAACTTAACCAGGTGTCTCATTACTTACTTGCAGTCCTTGATGGTGGCCTATTTTCTCTGCTATAACATGGTCCCCTCTTTTCTTGTTTCTGGTGGGGCCCTCCTTCCCCATCCCTCCTGTTTATAATCTTTACAATTACTGTAGTTATTACAGAGATTTGTCTTTCACTGTCTCTAAGTGGGTTTGGTACTAGGATCCACCTATTAGGGAGTACATACGGCCCTTAATTTTCTGTGTCTGGGATATTTCACTCAATATAATTGTTTCTAATGACATCCATTTCCCGGTAAATTGCATTAATTCATCATTTTTGATGGCTGAGTAGTATTCCATTGTATAAATGTACCACATTTTCCTTATCCACTCATCAACTGTTGGACATTTGGGTTGATTCCATAACTTTGCTATTGTAAACAGTGCTGCTATGAACATGGTTGTGCTTGTGCTATCAAGGTGAATTTTTGCTGTATGGGGGGTTATTCCCAAAAAGGAATAGCAGGGTCATATGGCATTTCCATCTTTAGTTTCTTTAAGAATCGCCAGACGGGTCACCAGAGTGGTTGTATGAGCCTGCATTCCCACCAGCAATGTAGGAGAGTTCCCCTCTCTCCACATCCTCTCTAGCATTTGTTGTTTGTATTGTGGATTTTTGCCATCTTGACCAGGGTGAGATGATATCTAGGGAAGTTTTGATTTGCATTTCCCTGATGGCTAAGAATATGGAGCATTTTTAAAGATATTTGTTAGTAGGGTTTGCTTAATGAATGTGGGGGGGGGGGACCCGTATTGGGTGTATATATGTTCAGTATTGTGAAGTCTTCCTGTTGAATTGTACCTGTGACTAAAATGTAGTATCCATCTTTGTCTCTTATGATTTTTTTTTGGTTTGAAGTCCACTTTGTCCAACAGCATAATGACTATACCTGCCTCTTTCCTGGTTCCATTAGCTTGCAGAATTTTGGACCAGCCTTTTACTTTTAGGATGTACCTATCTTTTGTGGTAAGGTGGGTTTGTTTCCTGCAGGTAGCAGATTGATGGGTTGTGATTTTTAATCTATTGACATTTAATGTTATAATGGAGAAATTACTTTTAATTCTGGACATTTATTATGTTTAGTGGCTTTTGTAAGTGTATTGTTTCACTTTTAGGTTTTGGTGGTATTATACTTCCCTTCCATGCTCCTGGATATGCTTATTTTTTTCTTCAAGCTTGAGTATCATTTCTAGCATTTTTGAAGGCTTGGTTTGGTGGACATGTATCTCTTCAAGTTGTCTTTATGCCGCAAAATTTTTCTTTCTCCCTCGATCATGATGGATAGTTTTGCGGGGTATATCAGCCTGGATTAACATTTTTGCTCATTCAATACTTGAAGTAGGTCTCTCCAAGCTCTTCTTGCTTTTACTGTTTCCGTTGAGAAGTAATTTGTTATTTTAATAGGTTTACCTTTAAAAGTGACTTGTTTTTTTTCCCTTGAAGCTCTCAGCACCATTTCTTTGACTTGAACGTAGAGTGTTTTAACTACTATTTGCCGTGGCAAGTTTCTATTTTGGTTCATTCGTTTGGGTGCGGGATGCCTCATGTATATGGATGGGCCTCTCTTTTTTTAGATGAGGAAAGTTTTCCTTGATGATAGTCTGAAAAATTTCCTCAGGTGTGGTATTTTGTGATTCTTGCTCTGGTATTCCATGAATATGCATGTTAGGCTTCTTCAGTGTGTCCCATAACTCTTGAATATTTCTCCTGAGTATCTTTTTGGCTTTAATAACCTCTTCCATTGAGCTGGTTAATACTCCCACTTTGTCCTATCTACAAAATTCTTTATGGAGGAGTCATATAGGCATTATTTTGCCATTTGTGATTTTAATCTTCATTATCTACTTGATAAGCTCAACAATTTCACATAAGCAGTAAGCCTCTGAGCATGTCTTTGAGGGAGTTACTAGACTGGATTGACTGAAATGGGAGAGCTACCCTGAATATAGACAGCACCACCCTATCAGCTTGGGGGAGGGATCTCAGGGTATATAAAGAGAAGAAAGCGAGCTGTGCACCTGCATACATCTCTCTCTGCTTCCTGACTGTGGATATTATGTGACCAGCTGCCTCAGGCTCCTGCCACCATGATGGATGGCATTCTCCAACTGTGGGCCAGAATAAACCTTTCCTGCCTTAATTGGCCTTTATGAGGAATTTTGTCACAATAGCAAGACAAATACTTAATACACAGTTGTTTCAAACTGTTGTAAAAAATAACTGAATTTTCCTCCTGGCACAGACCTTACAGATTACTGTTGAAACAAGAAGCAGGGTTCTCACAGATCTCTCCTCAAACACACCTCTGTGTTACATTATGAATTCACTGAGCACATGTTGTAAGCTGTGTACGGTTTACATAGGCTAGGTTAATATTTTCCAGTAATATAAAATTTTAAATAATTTTCAGATTAAGTATAGTAAATTTTGTACAATAAATGGTTGTAGAAAGAGGGATGAAAATTAAGAAGCATTTGTGCTGATAGTTAAATTCTATTAGAATATCAGTAATTAATGTATACTATTAATTCACTGGTAAATCAAATTCTTTCAGAATCTGAGATATACATACTTGGTGAATAGTTATTGCATAGAAAAAAGGAGATGGAGGGAGGCAAGATGGAAACGAAAGGGAGAAGTGACAGAAAGCAGATACAGGAAGGACGGAGGCAGGACGGTCGGCGGACGGACCGCGGACACCGGCAGCAGAGGCCGCAGGCAGCACGGAACGGCTAGACGGAAGGAAAGGAAGGATAGAATGAAGGGACGAAGGATAGAGGATAGGAAGGTAGGCTAGACGCTGGAGGCCGGAAAGCAGGCGGAAAGGACGGATAACGGATGGGGAAGGCTCGAAGGAAAGGAGGGAAAGAGGAGCTGAAGGAGGAGGCGGACAGGAAGGAAGGACGGAAGGGAAGCGGCGGAAGGGAGGGAGGTGGAGGACGGAAGGAGGGGAAGGAGGAAGACGGAGAAGGCGCGGAGACGGACGGCAGGACGGAGGGCGGAAGGAGGGGGAGGAGGAGGCAAGGGCGGAGCGAAGAAAGGAAGGGAGGATGGAGGGATGGGAGCCGGGAGGGACGGAAGGAAGGAGGAGGAGGGGGAGGAGGGAGGGAGAAGGGGGAGGGAGGAAGGTGAGAGAGGAAGAAGGAAGGAAGGAAGGTAAGGAAGACGGACAGAAAGGGACGGAATGAAGAGCCAAAATACTGATTCTTAATAAGAAACTGTATTTGAAAGTTGTTCAAAACAAACATGAATAAAGATGGTATTCTTAAAATGTGATAATGGACATATGCATTTGTGTTTTGAATGTGAAATGTTCTCCATGGGTTCCTGTATTTGAATACTAGGTTTCCAAGTGGTGGCATTGTTTGAAAAGACTTTGGAACCTTTAGAAGGTAGAACCTCGCTGGAAGAACCTTTACAGGTGGCTTGCTGACGCACCCATACGACCGTCACCTGGCATACTCTGGCACTACCTCTCCTCAAGGTTTTCTTATTCCTCCGTGACCGCAAGCTCCCACATCCTCTAGGACCACACACTCAGGCCCCTGCAAGGGATCCTTTCTTCTCTGAATTATCCCACCCTTGTTCTTCTATCTTTCCTAAATCATACTTCCCTCCTATGCCCCCTACTCACCTCGGGATGCAAGGCAATCGCCGTAGTCACCGGTATGTTCCAACCATCCAACCAATAGACTTTCCCTTATCCCCACTCTCCTCCCCGCCCCACCCTCCACCTCTCCTTGTCCCCTTCTTCACCCTCTCCCTCCCCTCTCCCAATACCTCCCCTTCCTCCCTCCCTTCCCTGGAGATTCCTTTTGTGTTGAATGCAACCCTTCCTCTGAGTCTTCCCCTTAGTGTAGGGTAAGGAACTCAGAGGCATAGGCTACAGCCCTTCTTGGGCTCCCGTTCGTATGGGAACCTCTGTCCCTTAATCCCTTTCCTTACGGATCCTCTGTCTGGACCTTCTCCCCTGTGCTCCATCTAGACCTTTGGGGGCGTCCTTGACCCTTGTCCGCCCTAGCCGGCCAGGCCGTCCACCCTTTGGCTGCGACGCCTTAACCTTTGTGCTCTTCTCTTGCTTCGTTGGTCTCCCCTCTTTCGGCTCTTCAATTTTGCTCTCTTTCTTCCACCGGTTTCCCTGACGCTTTGGATGGGCGACGCTTGTGGTCTGGTCCGGTGCTTAAACTGTGTGTTCTGGTGTTTGACTTGGTTGTTGTGTTTCGTTCTGTTTTTCTTTGCCTGCGCATCTAACGACTTTACCCTACGATCTTACTCTACGGGGACTCACCCGGTACGATGGAAACCTCGGACGTAGGGCCCAGCCGTGTGTGTGTGGCGGGGCCGTTCCCATTTGTAGGCTGGTTCCCTTTTCTCTGCATCGTCCCTTCCCTTTCTGATTGGTGAGCATTTTCTCTTTAAGTTGTTTTCTCTGTGTCTTTTCTCCCGGCACCCGCGCCTCCCTCCCTCTGCTGTTCCGCGCATTTCTCCCGCCCCTCTCCCCCTGCTTTCGCCGCCCCTTTCCCCCCTCCGCTCTCTGCTCCGCCCCCGGTTCTCGTGGGCCCCCCGTTTGCCCTTGCCCCCCTCGCCCGCCCCGGCGTTCGCTCCTCCCCGGCCCGGCCCCTCCTGCCCTGTGCGCCCCTGTGGGTTTTGCCCCGCGCGGGGCTCTTCGCTGTAGCCGTGGCCCCCGTTTTTGCGCCCCTTTCTCGTCTCCCGGGGTCGCCCCCCGCCTTGCTTCTTCTTGCTTGCTTGGCTCTGCTTTCTTTCTGCTCCCTTGCTTTTTCTTTCTTGTCTGTGTTCTGTTGTCTCCCCTGGCCTTCTGGCCTCTTGCGGCCCGTGGTGCCTTTGGGCCCCTCCCCTGGCTTGCTCTCCTTCCTCTCTTTGCTTTGTTGGCGTTGTCCCGGCTCTGCCTTCCGGCCCGCCGTTCCCCGGCCCCCTGGCGTTTTCTGTGGGCTCTGCGCTCCTGCCCCGGCCCTCTGCTTGCTGGGCCCGCCGTTCTCCCTGCGCCTCTCTCTGGCCTGGCCCCCCCCTTGTACCCGTCCCTTTGCCCCCCCGTTTTGCCCTTCTCCCCTTTCCCGCGGGGCCTGTTTCTGCTGGCCTGCCCGCCTTTTCTTCCCCGGGCGTTGGGTCCCCTCTTCCCTTCCGGCTCCCGTTCTGTTGTCTTTTTGTCGCCTCCCCCGGGCGCGGTGGCGCCGGGGCCTTTCCCGGCGCCCCCCCCCTGGTTCTTCCGTCTCCCCCGGTCGGCCCGCTCGCCCCCCCCCCGCCTTGCCTGTTCCCCCGCCCTCCGCCCCCGCTGTCGCTGGGGGGTTGGGTGCTCTTCGGGCCTCCCCGTCCCTTTTCTCTCCGGTGCTGCCTGCGTCCCTTGCCGTTTCCTTTTTTCTCCCTCCCCTCTGCCCGCGGGGCGGCCCCGCCCTGTGGCGTCCCGGGCCGGCCCTCTTGCCCGCGCGCGGGGCCCGCGGCCTGGTTGCTCCGGGCTGTGGGTGGTCTCTCCCCAGCCGCCCCGTCGCCTCCCCCTAAGTTCTCTTTCCCAACACAAAGGCGGCCCTTACTCAGGAACTGCCGCCACTTGTAGCTTGTTTCGCATGCACCTTAACCTGCACCCCCTTTACCCTACATTTCCGCTCACAATCATTCCCCTCCCCCCCTTAACACCCTCGCTGCTTTCGTGCCTTCCCTTTTCTTGGCGCCCTTCGCGCAACTTCCTCACATCTCCAGTCCACGATGTGAGAGACCACACAGCCTCGAATG